>JAKCPI010030113.1:0-25908 GCA_023213315.1 Euborellia annulipes | reverse complement strand
AGTACGTTTAGACGGTCGCTCCTATTCCCCCTAAGTTTATTATTTATGGCATTGTCGGAGAGTTTGACTTCACTTCATTTTTTTACTGAACTTGTAAAAAGTTTCTTATTATTTTTTTTTTTATTTATTTATTTTTTTTATTTATTTATTATTATAATGAGATTTGAAAAATAAACAGAGGCTAATTTAAAATTAAAAAAGAATCTCCTCACATTTGTTTTGTTAGATTTCTAAATTGAAAAATTTTATGCTCAGTTTCTTCCACTAATTTGTCTTTTAGGTGAAATCTACTTGGCCTATTGTTATAGAGCCTTGATATATTATAATGATGATCTCTTAAGATCTTTAATAACTGATCTTCGTGTTAATTTCGTGTCTCGTTCCACACATTTACTCGCTTCTATAGGCCTATATTTTCATTCTTTTATAAATAAAATAACGGAAATTTAGTGTCAAACAAAAATATAACTTGTTAAATTTCAAAAAAATCATATGGGACTAGAGAAGAATTACTACCCCCCCCCCCTTCCTTTAAAGCCAAACAAAAATTTCATGAAAATTTTAATAAAAGTCGGATTAAAAAAAAAAAAAAAACTAAGGAAAATTACACCGATTTGTAATGTGTTCTGCTAATTATTCAAATTTACATACGTTTTATTGAATAAATTAAATATATCCTATAATTATAAAATTGGCATGGAGGTTCTATTCCCAATTCGAAGCTTAATCTTTTTATTTCTTATAAAAGCGTAAGGTTGTAGGATTCTAGATTAAAATTTTAATTTTTTCAAATTATCTAAATTTATTAGCGTTTTCAGCGCCCCGGGCAAAACCATTTTTTGCGTCCTTTTATACAAAAATATACAAATTTGCTACAAATTAAAAAAAAATCTGGTATGACCGGTCGCACAGCACACAACTTTCTCTTACCTTAGGTAATCGAAAGTTGTGTTCTGTGCTTGTCACACCAGATTTTTTGTGTCGACATATAGTTAGCTTCCGACAGTACGGTAGATTCGAGAGATGTAAAATTAATAATGGGAAAATATTGTTACCATGACAACCATTTCGCCTATCTTTCCTATGAAGTACAAGAGTAAAGTGGTTTTCAGAAGATTTCAATGGCAAAATGAGAATATATTGTACATTTTAAAGATCATCTAAAAAATAATTGATTTTTGAATTTAAAAAAAAAATCGTTGCAGGAAATTTAGAGAAAATCGAAAAAAACTGAAAAAATATATCAGTAAAGTACTAGTACTCTTTGACTGATTTTATTCAAAAGCTTCGTGTCACGTCCCATGGAGGTGACTAACTTAAATATAAAATTTCAATCTCCTAGCTCTTTTCGTTCTTGAGATATTTTGTTCACAGACAGACAGACACACACAGACAGACAAACCATGTCGCGAAAACCACTTTTTTAGAATTAGGGGACCTCACAACGTGTATAATTTAATTTTTTTGACTTTTTATTAATATACTTTTCTTTTTGTTTCAGGTGAGTTTTTCATTTACTACATTTCCATTTCTGTATTTGGTGAGTAAAATTTAAAACTTTTTTCTTTTGACATCTAAAGTATTGTTAACAGAAAAAATAATATGATATATATATATTTTTTTTTTTTTTTTGTTTCAAATTTAGACAAATTTTACTTGTTGTTATTATAGTGATACTAAAAAAATGAACAAAAGGCTCTTGAATCGTGTTATAAAATATTGGAATTTCAAAATTGGTTTAACTAAAGTTTTTAGAAGAGTTGTTACTGATTGGCCAGATTAGTTGTAGAGGTCAGGTACCTAGAAGTGGAAAATAATTTTTTTTTTTTTTTCAAACAACTTCTATATTCTATTCTTGCTATAACAATTAATCTACCAATTTCTCTTTAACCAACACAATTTTGATTTAAAGTCTTTCTTTTAATGGGATAAAAATGCTGAGAATTTAATAATTGAATCAAACGATCTGAGATATCAAAAAAAGGAACGCTGCTTTTTATAAACAAATATTTAATTATAATTAATAAAAAAAATATTTAAAATTTTTAATCTATTATAATATATTTAAATGATATTCTGGATTTAAGTTTTACGAAGATTTACCTAAACCTTCCCCTCCATCTTTCCATTTTGATAACTCTAACCCCGAGGGCGGAGCTGTCAGGTGATCGATTGGACCCAAGTGTTAGTTGGACATCGGATATTCAAAACGAAGCCATGAATAACGCAAAACGCATTCAAAAACACACGCATAAGTAGCAGACAGTTCGTTTTAATCTCGACGACTAGTTTCCTTTCCCTCCCCCCCCCACGCCTTCTTCCTTAGGGGTTTCGGTTTCAAATTCAATCCCATTTGGACATTTAAATACTGTCGACATGAAAATACAATTGAGAAGAGTGAATTTTTATTTAGGAAATAAATAGATATCAATCTAGAGAAATGTAATAAATTTATAGAGGTGAAATAAGGGCATTTATTTATTTGCATAATGCAATGTTTGTTCCTAACCATCATATAGGATATTTAATTTTAAATTCATCAGACGAAAATAACATTTCAAATTTTATTCATTTTTTTTCTCTTATGAAAAAAATCTGGTGTGACTGGTCGCAAGTACACAACTTGTTCTTTGCTTTGGTAATTGAAAGTTTTGTTGTATTACACCAGATTTTTTGTGTCGGCATATTTAGTTTCGTACAGGACTGTACATTAGAATTCAACAATTTTGAGGGCAAAATTGTGACAGGTAGTATGTCGTTTTTTGGTATAATTATTATAAAATAATAATAATAAACTATTATTATAAAATAATAATAAAAAACGACATACTACCTGTCACTTTTTGTCCAAGAAAGAAAACACAAGTTTCATTTATTTAATTGTATTAATTTGGACTGCGTTCACCATTTCATCAGTATATATATATTTTTTTTTTATTTATTTAGGGTTGGCTACCGGGCCATTCCTTTTTAAAAACTTTATATAGTTTGCAAAAAATATAGTCTAGAAAAACATTATAGCAAAAAAAAAACATTTTTTTTTTTTAAATTTATTTAAGATCTTTTTCGGCATCTAAGGCCATTTAGATCCCATCCCTATTTATTTCAAATGATTGGTAGAAAATTCAGATGAAATAAATTTTTTTCGCTTAGGGGGAAGCGAACCCGGAACCTAAGGAACAAGAAGCTAATGATTTCTCTCTGAACCACGAGCCACGGGCATAAAAAAACATGGCTTAATCAAAATTAATTAGAATTAATTAGAACGAATTTTGAGAAAAAAAGAGAAAAATTTCTTCAGAAAAGTACTACTGTAGTACTTTTTGGGAGATTTTATTTAAAAGCTTATTTTCGCGCCTCAGGAGGGATACCTAAATTAAATATAAAATTTCAAACTTTTTGCTCATTTCATTCATGAACAAAGATTTTGAGGCACCCACTTTTTGAACCTAAGAACTTCAAAAGGTGTATATAACTTCGAATTTTTGATCATTCGTGCCCCATTCTTTTTTAATGTTGAATTATAGCACCCCCATCCTTATAAAAGACAAGGAAGAAATACTAATTTCTATTAGTAGATTTAATTATATAATTTTTATTATTTATTAATTTACCGTATTTCTAATTTTAATATAATAAATGCAGATATTTTTTCATCTTTAAAATTATATATAATTATAATTATAACTTTAAATATTTTTTATAGTATCCAAGGCTTTGCAAAATTAATAAATATTTTTACTAATTTTTTTTTTTTTTTGTTTATTATTTATTAATAATAATAATTTTTAATAATATTTAGTAAAACTACAAAAATTCTATTCTGTATTTTCTCCCAAATAATTTTTGTTCTGGACACTTCATTGAATTAGAAAGAAAAATTTTTAAAATATCCAAATGGCCTTCAATACCGAAAAATTTAGTAGTAGTCTATATAGAAAGTTCTAAAGTTTTATCTTAATATGACATATTTTATCCCGGCCATAAAAAAATAGAAAAGTACATTAAAATTTATTTAAAATTACTTACGTTTATTTGGAATAAAAAAAAAAAAAAACGATTAAAATTATAATGATAGTGTAGGCGTTCGTTTTCTCATAGAGTGACCACTCCTAAAATTTATTTATTTATTTTTTAAAAATCAAAATCAATCCAATTATAGGAATAAATCATCTGTCAAACTATTTTAACTACATATTCTCCTAATTAATTAATAACATCTAGTCTCCTAACGACTTTCACTTAATTAGTGGCTTATTCATTTTCTAATTTTGTGAAAAAAAAATCTTTAAAATTTATTCGTTGTTACTATTTTTTTCTTCTTGAGATTTGCCCAGATGGTCCATGTTCCCTTTTGACGGGACACACCTGTAATTATTAGATAATCCTTCGCATCACCCACATACGTTTTTTACCAAGAATACAAATAACTTCCGGGTCTCACAATTTACTAATCCTATTTTAAAAGTTGAATTAAGCGAAAAATTCATAGGGGTTGCCAGGGGAAAAGGCGCCACCCCAGGCTATTCCGCCACCCCTCTTCCCAACCGTTGATAAACCCCCAATTACCTAACTACAATCCCAACCTTACCAGTACCCCAAGTTCACTGTAAAAGATTTGTATTTTTCCTATTTTCATCATACAATTTGATATTTAAATTAGTAATGTTAATAATATTCAAATCAAATACTTTTGTCTATAGTCTATACCTACATCAAAAAGATACAATCAGTATTCCTACTCTCTTCTCTGCCACCCATCCAAGGTTCAGAAGTTCTTGATTTTGCTTAGTGATCTGCGATTGCTAATGCCGTTAACTCGGGCGGATAAGATATTTCTAGTTAATTAAATAATTTTGTTTTAATCACTTACCAATTATAACTAAAGTTTTTTACGCTATTTCTCAACTATAAAAAATGTTAATGACATAATTATTTAGGAGGCTCACTGTCTCTCATATCAAGCTCGTGAATATAATAGAAGAAACATTCAAGGGTCCAAGTCAGGGTCAGGCCAAGGAAATTTTCATTAAAATTATTTGTGACTAAGCCTAGTAAACAGAATAAAAAAAATTGGAGTATTTACTCCTCTTCTTCTTTCTTGTGTCGAGGTCAGCCTTGTAGAGTAGTCGATTTGCGAGGGAAGCAAACCGAACGAACGCGAAGCTTGAAATCGGAGTGGAATGTCTCTATTATAAAGAGTTAGGGCAAAGGATACGGGGGAAAATAAAAAAATGCGGCTAAAAATTCTTTATGAAATTCTATGTTGCCTACATCTTTACGCTTTTCCGTAATCATTGTTCACTTTCAATAATCTCCTCGCTTGCATCACTTGCTGCAATTTGCTCTAGACTTCTTATTTTCTATATTATCTTTTCACTGTCAAATGATGTAATTTATTTTCTAATGAATGATCTAAAGTATCTATCTAATCTATATCTAATCTAAAATGCGACAAAAATTAATAATATTTCAATGATTGCCTTGATGGAAGCCAGGCAGATTGGATTAAAAACAAGAAAAAAAACTCCATTTTTGTGAACTAGGCTGAACATTTCGATAGTGTTTTGTGGTCTTTCTCAGATAAATAAAGAAACGATGGACATCTCTTCAAATGAGTGGAGTCATAGTCAATTTCATAGATTGACTGTCTATACTTCTATACTAAAAATCTGGTGTAAATTGAATATATTCAAAAAAAATCCTCTCTTGCTCTGAATGGATTAGTTTTCCATTCACTTCTCTGAGTTTCTCACTCTTTAGAAAGAGTTTCCGTAACTCTAGCGGCCGTAATATATCCCCTGCATAGCGGTCTCTGTGCAAACCAATAGCAATGATTCCACCCCCTAAGAAACCAAAAGCATTGGTTTGAACAGAGACCGCTCTATCGAATCATAGTGGCGAAAGTCCGAAATTCATCAATTCCAGAAAAGGCAATTGAAGTTTTATCTATATATATAAAAATGAAATGGGAAAAACCTATGTATGTATGTAAATATGTATATGTTCTATAGAAATCCACAATTTTCAATGAATCTATTTGAATTTAAGTAGACATAAAGTACATGGACCAGGGAAGTAGCGTAGTAATAATCTGAATCTCTTAAATATTTTGTAAAATTAATTATAATCAAATTTCCTCAATATTGGAACACAAAACAGTTGGCTTGGAAATTAGAGAGACAATTTGTAGCTCTAACAAAGAGCCAGCTTTCCAAGTATACGACTAGGGCTGTGGGCGGGGCTACGCAAGTAATAGGACAAATAGATTAGAGCAGGTATTACCATTAACCTAAACATACCCAGCAATCTCTCGCTGTAAAAGTTGGTTATTATAAATAATAAAGAAAGAAGAAAATGTACGATTTAATATATTAAAAATTTAAAAATATATTTTTTTATTATAAATTTTGCATTTCAACTAGAAATATCCAAAATTGGCGAAAAGCTTGCCTTGCCTAAGGCGAGCAAGGGAGTTCAGTGGGCACACCCCCCTGGCTAGGCGGAAAGCCATTCGAAGGAGGACTTTGTGACTAGTAAACATTAGGGATGAAACGATACCACTGAGGTATCGATACTTTTACTCGATACCGGTATCGGTCCCAAAGTATCGAGTACCTACTCGGTATCGATTGAAAAGTATCGATACTTACTCGTATCGGTCAATTTTTTCGTAAGCAAAAACAGCAGTAAGTAATGATATTATCAAGATTCGCAGGAACTTTGCAGCCAGGAGATTAAATAAAAATATTTTATTTAATTTCTCTTTGCTGACGTTTCGATCACAAATCTTCATCATCTGAGACCTCCGAGTAGCAAGTATATGATAATATTTTTGTACATATCAAAGTAAAAAGAAATTGTATATTTTTAATTGCAATTAATATTAAAATACCTAAAATCGTGTATAATTGACAATATTTGCCCTGATGAAGGTCGTGATTGGCAAGTTGAATAGAATTTTTTTTTTTATATCTTGGGTAAAGTTTGGAATGATTAAATCTCTAGTTGAAAATCCGAGTCCGAAACTCCGGCAAAAGAAATTATAATAAATAAAAATTTTTTTATTTAATGTCCTGGCTGCAAAGTCTCTGCGAATTTTGATTAAATCTCCACAGGCATAAAACATCAAATTCTTGAGAAAAAAAAAAAAAAAAAAACCAACGACGACGACTAATTGTAAGAAAAAAAATTCAGTTTTAGCGGTACTATCCAAAAATAATAATTTTTTAATGTGTTTCCCTGTTGAACACTCCTATAATAAAAATTAAAATGCATCGGTACAAACCATTCCACTTATTTCTATTGTAAACAAGAACAAATATACGTAAATGTTCTTCCGACCAAACTAATCAGCGCGTACGTGGACCGAGTATCGATACGAGTATTTTTGACCGATACTTACTTGGTACTCGATTCCAATGTATCGATTCCAAAAGTACTTGGTATCGAAAGAAAAGTATCGAGTAAGTACTTGTATTTACTCGTATCGTTTCATCCCTAGTAAACATATAAATAGGCAGGAAAAGGAAGACGTTTTATCGTTTGCTAAGCTTAACTCAAAAATTGAATTTTCGGACTTTCTCCACTATGATTCTCAGGAGGCTTTATTTATGGCAGCTAAAATTACCAAGAGAAAACGTAACTTTAGAGCACCATTATAATTCATTTATTACAAATTTACAAATACTCCCCACCCACTTAACTTCTTAAACAAATACTCAAAAAATCCTGCCTTAAATAATAAAATTTAGAAAAGTTTTTTCATTTTAAGAGAGGTAATTTTTAAGCCATTCTGTCTGAAAGTGGTTCACAATATTTTTTGACTGTTGTTTTTTTTAATATGTGCCTATAAAAACCCGAGAAATATGACATTTCGGTTCAAGTTTATTGGAGCTTCAGGAATTAATTCACTTATGTATTTTTAAAAATAACATTTTTTTGAAAAAAAAAAAACACTGATTAAAAAAATGATGTTCAGATTATTTTGTTTGATTATTATTAACAAGTAAAAACTCATTGGTAGAGATTTCATTGATAAAAAAAAAAAAATTCAAAAAAGGTGTTGAGTTCTCATTTTATCATCTTTATTTAAAGGAAGGTTTTTTTTTTATTTTTCTCACACCCAGAATTAAAAATTCTTTAAAAATTTTTTAATTGTGATAAGAAACATCCCAGGCGAAAGATATCCGGGCCTCTGCAACATTTGTTGATCATCTGCTCATAAAAGGCCAGGGACTGATAGCCCAGGGTCAGCGCCATTTTGCCGACCGAGATTCATTTCTCTCTCTTCCCTTGCAAATCAAAATAAATTCTCTTCATTTTTATTTCTAATTAGCGACACGCAAACTCTTATTGTTGTTAAACCTATTTATGAATTATGTTTTTGGTTTATTATCATGATTAAACCATGATTATCCAAGATAATCATCTACGAGTCAGACAGTCAGTCCTTCGTCTCTATTCACGCCTCTACAATTAAAAAGAAGTTATTTACTAATTTATGATTTTTCTGGGTAATTTTATATAATTGCATTACTATTTTTACATAGATTACAAAAAAATTGAATAATTTTATTATTCTGCATTAACTTATTATACTTAACCACCCGATCCCAGAGAATTAACGTAAGCGATATTTTAGGTGATTCAAACAATTTACCATTATGGGCCACATTTTGTATTGAAATATTGTGAATAATTTAATTAATAATATCATCATAAGGGAGACAAGTTAATAGGCTACTAAAGTTTTGAAGTTTTTAAAACAATTTTTTGAACTCTGTACAATTGCTAATTAAGAGAAGGGATCGTTATAATATTGAATAGTAAGTAAGCCTATTGATATTATGATAGTGTAAAATTTAAGAAAATTTAAAGAATAATAGGAAAATTTTTTTTTAACACACACTTTTTTTCCCATTCACACTCAAACTCTCCACACAACCGTCTTCTCGGTAACTTAGAACTTTTACGATAACCGTTATTTGTAAAATCATTATCTATTGGGGGTCCAGGCATTCTTATTCAAGTCATTTGGTATCCAAATGGCTTAAATAAAATCATCGGACTGCCTGGGATCCGAACCCCGCGACCTTTGGGATAGAAGGCCAGCACGCTAGCCTACTTCGGTGTAGTTCAAGGGCTAACGAGGATATAAAATAAACCAAAAATTAGATTACTTTTTTTGAGTTACAAAATTTTAGTATTTTTAAAGTTATTTTATTTAATTATAACTACATATAAATATTTAATTTGATTGCTTTGGATGGGTGGCAGCTAGATTGGTTCAAAGGCTAGAAAAGCTAGAAAAAAACCTCAAATTTTTGAATTTGAATATTGACTCAACGTTTCGGTCAAGTATTTTGATCTTCCTCAGACAAATGAAGAAACCGTTGGCATTTCTTCCAATTGATCATAGTCTATTCCATAGAATGATTGGTACAGTCAGCACCATTATTAAAAACCACCCCAAAAGTCTCTGATTTGAGCATTTCAAACACTACGCTTATCAGGTCCCCCTATCCTAATAAAAATTATATTTCCATAGCTCTATTCTTTCATATTAGAATCAATGAATGAAACTTACCGAAGGTAAGAGAAAGTCGTGTGCTGTGCACCAGTCACAGGGATATATTGATATAAACAAGTGCCCCCCCCCCTTCAAAACAAAAATAAGCTAACACCCTCTGCCTGGCTCTTAAATAGACTATATCCTTATAAAAAGTTGTTCTTATTTTTTTTTTTTTTATTTGCCCTCTCATCTGACAAGGACTTTTAGGGGTTTATTATATTGATTAATATTTGTATTTTTATAAATTGAATTGATGGCACCCGGGGGCCATTCCACACGCTAATTTCCCCTGGCCACCCATCCGTTGCTTCAATTCATACTTAGAATCTTGCAATACTTTTGAAATAACCGCATATTTCATAGAATAAACAGAACGGGGTTATGCATTGTCCTTTTTTGATATTTTACTACCTACAAGTACAAAATGATAATTATAGCCCCTATTTAATAGAAAATTACTTAATTTATTTGAAATATTTTTTTTTTTTTCACTTTCCTGTTCAATAAAATAATTTATACCGTATTATGTTTTTTAATCTATTTATCTATAATGAATATTTATGAATTTAGAGAGTTGTAAATAAAATTATTTTTCTGCCCTTTAAAAAAAAGGAGATATTTATATAAGATAGAAAGAAAGTAGTTTATTTTGCTATATCCCTATGATGATAAAAAGAGTTAGTGGCTGTGGGTGTATTAGAAGGAATTTTTTAGTTGGAGGGGACACCAAATGACATTTGGCTGACAGCGTAATATGGCCAGGGTTTTTATAATTTTTATAAAAATTTTATAACTTATTAAAAGAATTAAGTTTTTTCCGACGTAACTGTCTAATTCATAATTTTCTTACCCATTTTTACTTTCTCTTACCTCTATATATATGTTAATATAAGCTTATATAGAGAGAGAAAGTATTGGATTCGTGTCAAAAATTCGATGTCGAGATTTTGATGGATATACACGTTTTGGGGTCCCTTGAATCCAAAAAAGTGTTTTTCGCGACATTGTCTGTGTGTCTGTGAACAAAATATCTCAAGAACGAAAAGAGCTAGGAGGTTGAAATTTTATATTTAAGTTAGGCACCCTCATGGCACGTGACACGAAGCTTTTGAACAAAATCGACCAAAGAGTACTAGTACTTTACTGATGCACTTTTTCAGTTTTTTTTTTCGATTTTCTCAAAATTTGCTCCAACGATATTTTTTTAAATTCAAAAATCAATTATTTTTTAGATGCTCTTTAAAATGTATATTCTCATTTTGTCATTGAAATCTTCTGAAGACCACTTTACTCTTGTACTCCATAGAAAAGATAGGAGAAATGGTTGCCATGGTAACAAAATATAAATATTTTCCTACATATAAATTTTACATCTTGAGAATCGAATGTACCGTACTGTCGGAAACTAAATACATGTCGACACAAAAAATCTGGTATGACAAGCACAGTACACAACTTTCGATTACCGAAGGTAAGAGAAAGTTGTCTGCTGTGCGCCAGTCACATGAGATTTTTTTTTTTAAAGCCTCTCTTAGCAATTTACATATTTATAAGCTAAATATCGCACAGAACGGGAAATAGATTACTTCTTCTCTTTCATTGAAAACTATAAAAAATTGTAAAAACAAATTGATTAATTAAATAGATTTTTTTTTTCTCAAATATTATCGAATTTAAAGCAGGCCTTTCCACTTGTTGCTCTTCTTTCTCTCTTTCCCTCTCTCGCTCTTTTTCTCGTGTTTTGTTTTAATGAAAATTTATTTATGACCCTCTAATTAAGAAATCCTCATTCGTTTTCTTTCATCACAACCAGAACAACTACAACAACATTTTATTTAATGTATCTATTATGATTTTCCTTCAAATATAAATCATTCTCCTTCGACGGCGACCGTGAAATGAGATTGAATATTTTCAAATGCAATTGCTAATGATGTGTGTCCCCCACTCCTCATTCCCTAATTGAATTGCTTGGCCAGGCTCTCCCAATTGAGCGATGTCATGTGGGGACCCATTGGGGAGGAGTTCTTTGGTCCCCTCTATCCTTGAGGAAGAACTCCTATTTCTCCTCTTTGCCTCTTTGTTCCTCCTCCATTCATCTTGTGTTTGGACAAATCCGCTTTATTAAATTCTCCTTTTTATTTTTTAAAAATAAAATTTATTTTTTTCTATTGAAAAAAATATTGTATAGTCTTTTCAGCATCGGAGGCCATTTTGACACCGTTTTTATTTTCGAACTCAATTAGTAGACAATATGATTTAGAAAAATTTGAATCGCTTGGGAAGGGAAGAATCCCTCTCTGATTCCTAGCATATTAAGTAGGAAATTATAAAATCTATTTTACTTTTTTTTTTTTTTGTAATATTTCTAATTAAAAATCTGTGAAAACCTTGCTAATTTTTACTGGCTGTTATTTTGTTAAAAAATGGCAGCACAAAAAAAAAAAAATTCGAGGAGAATTTGGAAAAGAACATTGTCAAGCTAGAAACTGGACATTTTTCAGTTTTTCACTTATATCTCGTAAACTAAACACATTTTGTGCACCATAGTGCAATACAAAATTGTAGAGTATTAAATTTGCTAAAATTTGGTTGATAAATTGAATTTGTAGATCCAATATTAACCGAGATACGACCGAACGAATTTTCTATTTACATTTCGAGAAACTGTCTAAATTTGATCAGCCGTATTTCGGTTAATATTCGGTCTACAAATTCGATTTATCAACCAAATTTTAGCAAATTTAATGCTCTACAACTTTGTATTGTATTGTACTATGGTACACAAAATATGCTTAGTTTTCGAGATATAAAACAAAAATAAACTGAAAAAAGCCCTAAAATTTTGAGGTTTTTGTCCCCCTCCATCTCCTCCCCCCAAGTTAGCACAGGACGAAAACTTAGAATAGACATCCTTTTGTACCCCCAAATAACCTGTAAAAACTTCTACAAGCAAACACATTATTAATTAATAAATATTGTTTATATGTCCGGAGTTATATTATTTTGTCTATCCCCTGTAGATCAAAACCACCTAGCAATTTTATTTATTTACTTTGACGACTATTTCTCCTCTTTGCATTTTCCATAAGCATCGTGGGAAATATTGAAACATATTTTTTAACATCTGTGTCTTTCAACGTCCTTGACATAGTAATTTTTTTCTTTTGAAGTCACCCATCCAAGAATACACTCTGTTGCCACCTCCTTAAAATAATTTATTTTTTAATCGTTATATTATTGATTTTTATTTTAGAATTCGATAGACTCACTATTTTTAAATTAGCCTAGTTATCCTAATTATGGAAAAACTATTATAAAATAAAAATAATTGATTCACTTATATGCTAAGGTTTGCTTCTTCTCTCCTTATGCCAGTGATATACAACCCCAATATCACACCTGGCAACTCTAAAAAGAAAACTGCAAAAAATATACATCAATAATACAACAAAAAATTATGAAATTACATAAACTACAGTTAATTTACTGCCTTTAATATAATATAAGCTAAATCTTTAAAAATTAATTATTATATCACTAAAATTCTCTTGCGGCCAACCGGTTAAGAAGCACTGATACACAAGATAAATAAATTATAAAATAAATCTACAAACGGGTACATTTATTAGCCTTGATCAAGGAACTGATTTTTTTCAGTATCGCTTGAGGCTATAGATATATGCAGAAATATACAAAGAAAAAAAAATCCGGTGTGACTCGGCGCACAGCACACAACTTTCTCTTACCCTTCGGACAAGATTTTTTGTGTCGAGATATATTTAGTTTCCCATAGCACCTTAGTTCCAAAGTACATCAGTAAAGTAATAGTGCTTTTTGGTCGATTTTGTTCAAAAGCTTATTTTGAGTGTCCGAGAGGGTGCCTAACTTAAATATACAATTTCAATCCGGTAGCTCAATTCCTTCAAAAATTGTTACACACACACACAGAGAGACAGACCAATTTGCGTGACCCACTTTTTTTCGACTCAGGGGACCTCAAAACATGTATATCCATCAAAATATCGAGATCGAATTTTTGACATGATCCCCAATATATATTTCATATATAGGGGAAGGAGAAAGAAAAAATGGTTTTTTTTGGACTCATGGAGGTCTAAAACGTGGAGAAAATCTCGAAGTCGAATTTTTTTACGATTACAATACTTTTTCTATACGAGAAAGTAAAAAGAAAAAACATTTTTTTTTATATAAAATTTTTATCCTACACTATGGAACCACATAAGGTGTTACAAATTGTTTTAAATATAGCAAAATGTTGATATATTGAGTACATATTTTCAAGGATTTTATTTTTTTCTCTCTATTAGTTGATTAAAACAAAGTGATTAAACTCAGGACACAACTCTAATTGTTAAAAACATTTAATATCTTAGTCCATATAAACATTTTACATTACTAATATTACATAATTATGATATATTGGGATCCAGACACCGTTTGGTGATTTAAATAAATTCACCAGACTGCCTGGTAGCCAAACCCGCGCCCCTTGGCATTAAGATCATTATTATTATTGATTTGTCAACACGTTTTTTTTTTTTTCAATTAATAAATAAAATCCCTATTGTTGACAACACAACATATTGGAGGGGTATGGAAAGCCGCGAGTGAAGTTGATAAGTGAGGCCGCTGCGCGGCGCTACGAGCGGCGGGGAAAGTGCTGGCGGTCGGCTAAGCAGCCAGTGGCGACTGGGCCGGCGGCGCAGCTCAACGTGCTCACCTGTCAGTCACCTGTGGCTTGCCACGCGGTCCACTCAATGCCCAAGCTCACCTGACAGGACCACAGACATCAAGTGTATATAGTGTTGTTGTTGTTGTTATTGTTATTACCATGGACTTCCACCAGCATGCACCGGCGCTGGCACCACAGCTAGCGCCGCTACAACCGCCCGCGCATCCTACATTTTCGCAATTGCATCAACTACAAACGCTTGTTGCCGCTGAGGATTCTACATCATCACGGTGGTCACAATATCAGCATCTCTTCAGACAACATCATATTCACGTTAATGGTGAGTAATAAAGAAAATTAATTAAACTGGCAACAATGCAGGCTTTTTCAACAATCACATTCTATAAATAGATTTGAACAAACAACAATGCTTAATTTTTTTATTTATTGTTCAGGCATTTAGCTCTTGGCCATCGGCAAATTCTTAATTAATTCGATTAAAAATGAAAATGTCCACTTTTAGAATTTTAATCTCGAATTGCTTGATGAGCGGCGCTAAACTTTCCTTTTTAACATTTTACAAACTAATATTCTTTCTCTCTCCTCTCTGTGAATCTCTACTTTTATATTTTTTATTAAATTATATCAATAATAATAGTTCAAATTCTTTACTATTTGTTTAATAGGGCATAGTCATTTTCGTGTCTGGGAGACTCATTTAATATTTATTTTTTTTAACTTTGAAAATAACAAACGCATTGGTTCTAAGAAATATTTTATGAATCGCTAAATAATTTTTCTAATATTTTTATTTTTTTTATTAGAAATTATTGATTAAATATTTATTAATATAATAATGAGATGCACTCAAACTACATTAGGAAGAACTGAATGATGCTTTTTCAGTCCAGTAAAAAAAAAATTATATTTTATTGTCAACCTCCTATTCATTTTATAATTTTTTACTTTTTTTTTTTATTTGAGATCATATAGACTATTAAATAATTTATAATATCTCTCTCTCAGTTATTTTTTTACCGAAGCTTTGATATTTATTTAAGGAAGAACCAAATAGAACTTGGCTACTTTTTTTATTACATTTATTTTTTTGATAAAAATAAAAGTTTTCCAGGTTTATAACAAATGATATTCATTTGATTTATATATACTAGGGGGTATATTAATTTATTAAGTTCTCTTAATAATATTATTATTTATTTGATATTCAAAATACCTTCTTTCTTTTTCTGCGATTAGAAATATTTAAAGATTCAAAAGTTTGAAATTATCATCCTGAGCAGTAAAATATTTTTAATTAATTCAAATAAATATATTATCATGGACTTGGAAAAATTATTTAATTTCATTAATGCAAGGTAGACAACCGAAATGATTAACTGACTAATGTTTTTTTTGAATAATTGCTCCAGAGCTTCACTGGAGCGAACCACAGCTGTTGAATATTCCTAGAATTTTTCTTGGCTTTAGAGCAATTAATCAAAAACCTATTAGTAAATTTGTCATTTGTGTTGTTTACCTTATAGTAATCAAAATGAAATAATAATACAGGATTCAGTTTATAACTTAGTAAAGGCAAGTGACTGACTGTGACCCATTGCCTTAATCCATTTTTACTTTCTCTTACCTACCAATTATATATTAATATATATCCTGAGGAAGTATTGCATTCATTTCAAAAATTCGATGAATTTTGATGGAAATACACGTTTTAGACCCCTTAGTTAAAAAAAAGTGAGCTCCACAAAATGTTCTGCTTGTGTGCCTAGGTGTGATCAAAATAAAACAAAATATTTTTCCAGGTTGAAATTTTATATTCAAGTTAGGTACAGTCAGTTTCAATATTAACCGCCACCCCTAGAGAATAGAGCCGTGAAGTTAAACAACCAGAATGCTTAGAAAATAAATAAATTAACTTTTTTTAATATTGTAGTGGAAATATTATTTTTTGAGACAACAATTACGCCAGCTAAGCGCTCTGGTTGTCTAACTTCACGGCTCTATTCTCTAGGGGTCGCGGTTAATATTGAAACTGACTGTACTCTTCTGAGACGATGAAATAAACTTTTAAATAAAATTGACTAAAAAGTACTAATACTTTACTAATGTACTTTTTTCATTTTTCTCAAACTTGTTCTAACGATTTTGATTAAAATTCATAAATCTATTTTTTTTGGATGCCTTTAAAATGTAGGCCTATATTCTCATTTTGCCTTTAAAATGTGAAGCACACTTCACTCTTATACTTCATAGGAAAGATAGGAGAAATAGTAACCATAATAACAAAATATAAATATTTTTCGATGTTTATAAATTTTACATTTTTTTTTTCGAAGTTTGACTACTCACTCAGTTATACCTTTTCCGATATTAAATTTAAATTAAAAAACTTGAATTCTAATATATTGGCGGAAACTCAAAATATATCGACATAAAAAAAATCTGGTGTGACAAGCACAGTACACAACTTTCAATTATATTGAAAGTATGTGTAACCAGTCACAATAGATTTTTAAAATTGAAATTAAATATCTTTGAAATATTGTCTATTTAAATGTCTTTTTGCTGTTAATATTGTTGAATCCGATTCAGTGTAAATAAATACAAAATGCAATTTATACCTGTGATGTTATATTCATAAGAGGGTAAGAAATGCGAGAGGAAGCTAAGGTTTTTTTCTTTATTTAATCCGCACGGCGTTTCGGTTCCGTGTTTGAACCATCTTCAGAGCTAATGACTTTTCGCCAGTTCTGAAAATGGTTCAAACATATAACCGAAACGACAGTAAATAAATAAAAAAAAATCTTATGTGCATCTCTCATTTTCTAACCTCTTATGAATATAAACAAAAAGTGATCGCGATCATAAATTAACTTTAAAACTCTTGAATTTTTTATTATATTTTTTATATTAACAAATTAATTATTGTATAAAAATTATTTTATTGAAATTTTTAAATAATTTTCTTTTATATAACTTTTGCAACAGGGGAAATTTTTTTTTTTTTTTGATTGATGATGAAGAAGAATTGATTCTTCGAAACGTAGAAATTATTTAAATAAATAATTAATAACTTAAACAAGGTCATAATAACACGGATGTATCAAAAAACAATGAAAATCATCTATACAAAATTTACAAATAAAAAAAAAATATAATAATTATTAAAGAATAGTAATTAATACCTCAAGGTGTGACCAAATTCTTTTAACACGGACTGTGTGTTCCTTATTTAAAAAAAAAAAAATATTTCCGTACTTTATCTTCTTAATTCATAAAAATTAATATTATTTGTCATGCTTTTTGGTCCATGTCGAAACAGCATCCAGTACGATTAATCACCCAGTGAATTTCTTGGTTTCCCACTCTTCTCTTTTGGGTCTTTAACTTTCATTCGGAAGTTTATTTTGTCTTTCTTTTTAACAACTCACGATTTTTTTTTTCTTTGCATTAACGTTAATTGAAAACCACTAAAACTGATTTATATTGTTTATATATTTATAGTATATATTGATATATAAATAAATGTAAAGATAAAGTTATCGCTTAATTAACCTTATTAAAATGAATGATGATTCATTTTTTTTTTTTTTATTAATAATCATTCGGATTTAATTGATTTATTATTCAAATTAGGAATAAGTTTGAAATTGAATAAAAAAAATAAAAAAAATTGAGATGTCTCCACCTTACAAGGACATTATTATTTATTTTGATTCAAAAATTTATCAATTTTAATTCATATTTAAGGGCCGAGGGGCTTGGCAACAGTCACCATAATCGTTGCTGTTAAGCCCGGCGAAATCTGGGATTGGTGACCCCCAGAAATCAGCGTATAGGTCCCGCGGTAACCATCGGTATTATACATTTAATATTATATAAAATTAAAACCCGAATGGCCTCTGCAGCCGAAAAGGTTTCTCTCTCTCTTATTTTATATGGGGAAGGAAAGAAAAAATTCATATTTAAAATTGTTTTAATGATATTCTATTCATAAGAAAAATAATCCTAAAGTAAAATTCAATTAAAATATGCTAAAAGTAAAATGACGTCATTCTTGACAAATTGTGTAGATCAGCGTTTCGCAAATTGTGGGTGGCGTCCCGACACCGGGTCGTAGAAAAATTTTGCGGGCTTTTGTGTAATAAAATTTGTTTATTACTTGATTTTTTGTGTCGACGCATATTTAGGTTCCGACAATACGGTACACTTGAATTCAAGATGTAACATTTATAAACGTAAATATTTATATTTTGTTACGATGGCTACTATTTCTTAGTACAAGAGTAAAGTGGTCTTCAAAAGATTTCAATGGCAAAATAAAAATATTCACTTTAAAGAGCATCTAAAAAATAATTGATTTTTGAATTTTAATCAAAATCGTTGGAGCGAATTTTGATAAATCGAAAAAAAAACTGAAAAAGTACAGTAAAGTACTAGTACTTTTTGGTCGATTTTGTCCAAAAGCTTCGTGTCACGTCTCAGGGGGGTACCTAACTTAAATATTTCTTTTCGTTCTTGAAACACACAAACCGAAATTCGTACACACAGACAGACCATGTTCCGAAAACCATCTATATATAGGTAAGAGAAAGTAAAGAATTGAATGTTTGAAAAATATCAATACTCTGATTTTCAATCAATCTCGACACTATTTGGGGTTGTAAATTATCTATAATTACAATAAATTATTACTAGATAATAGAAATCGTTAGCATTGACCTTTGAAAAGGAGAAGAGACTCATTGATCTTCAATAAAACTTTTTAACTTAAGAATTTCATTCATTTTTCATAAATTTTATTAGCTTTTTTCTTATTTTTAGCGCCATATGTTCTATATTTTTCTCTATTTTTTTTTCTATGTGAATAGGCTGGAAAAATTTCCCATAAATTTATATTAACGATAACTCTTTAAGAAGCCCTCTGGGTAGTCGTAAAGTAGTTGCCTCTTGTGCTTAGATTCAGGGAACCATCTCTCAAGCCACAAAAATTTATTTCAATTCATACAAAAGTCTAAATGGTCTTTTATGTCGAACAAATCCTTAAACAAAAATAAAATAAAAAAATATGAGTTGATTTTGTCCTATGTATGGCCTTGATTGATGCCTGGCAAACATTTAAAAGTCTAATAGCTTAACCAGAAATAAACTTACAAGTAGAGATTAAATTTCGTTTATTATCTTTTTAGATTCATTAATATTATCTATAGTTGAGGCTTGTAAAAAAAATTAATTATTTTTGATGTACAGCTTGAAATTTATCAATTGAAAAGGGTTTTACTGAGTTTGCAGAAATTCAAATCTAGTTTTATCTTCATTTACATAAAAATCTAATCATATTTTTTCATCTTCACTTAAAATCTTTAGATTATCATTGAAATTCCATCAAAAATCAATCTTATTATCAAAGAAATCCATAAAGTGTCTGAATAAAGTAGTTACTTGCGACTTGTTATTAAAATGATAATACTTGTGGAAATGCATCAAAATTTAATTATTAAAATAATATAATAGCAGCATAAAAAAAATTTAGTGAGACTGGTCGCATAGCATACAACTTTCTCTTACCTTATTCAAGTGTGCTTGCACCCCAGATTTTTTTGGGTCGAGATATATTTAGTTGCCCTTAGCACCTAAGTTCTAAACTTTACAACCGTTTCTTAGATGGCATTGAGCTACGAATGCACTTTAAATAATTTTCACGAAAACTTTCACTGATATACTTTTTAAAGAGCATCCAAAAAATAGTTGATTAATGAATTTTAATCAAAATCGTTAATGCGAATTTTGAGAAAAAAAACTGAAAAAGTCCATCGGTAAAGTACTAGTACTTTTTGGCCGATTTTGTTCAAAAGCTAATTTTCACTCCTTGGGAGGGGGAAGGGGGGTAAAGTGGGGGTCTAACTACTTTAAAAAAAACACTCACACTATTTCCCATTCACACACACATACACACAGTCTTTTCGGCAACTTAGGCCTTATAAGAATTTATACAATAACCGTTATTTGTAAATATATCTATTGGGGGTCCAGGCATTCTTATTTAAGCCATTTGGATACCAAATGGCTTAAATAAAATCATCGGACTGCCTGGGATCAGAACCCTCGACCCTTGGTATACAAAGCAGGCACGCTACCAACTAGGGTGTATAACTTAAATATAAAATTTCATCCTCTTAATTCTCTTCGTTCCTATTGTCCACAGACAGACACACACAGAGACCATGTTGCGAAAACCAATTATTTGGACTCCAGGGAACTTCAAAATGTGTCCATATATATGTATACCATATATATAATCCATCAAATATCCATCAAAATCTCGACATCAAAATTTTTGACATGAAAACAATACTTTTTTCTATATATTGCATATATAGGTAATTTAGCTCTCAGTGGTCAATAGTATTTGAATTCAAAAATCTTGTAAACTTAATTACTAAATTAAAAAATAACAATAATAAAATAATAGACCCGGTTAAATAGGGAGACTGTTGTTATTTGTAAAGTGGCTTGATAGGTAGACAGCAGACGGACAGACATTGAGCCTTCAGGTCCGGCTTAATCATTATTTGAAAGGCGATGGACAATGGCTCTCTCCATATGTATTTGACTTGTATTAAACCGACACCTCCACCCCTGTGTCTGTCGTCATAATAATAATGTAGCCGCTCCCATCCCATCCCATCGCAGTGCAAACACACATGTACATAGAAAGAGAGTCCTGTGGGACCCTCCCCTGGCTGCCTGCCTATTCATTCCCTTGTCCCGCGCCAAGGTCTCGCAAAAACACACACAACTATACATACATACATAAACATTGATATACCTTTTCACTTTCATTTCCACCTCTCTCTCTCTCTCTCTCCTTTGCGAATTCTTCTAAATAAACACACACATTATCATTTCGTTTATTCCGTATTCTAAATTTTATACTATTTGGAATTGAAATTACTTATAAATAACAAATTGGAGATAAATTTTCAAGGAGAAATTTATTAATCACGTGATTTTATAAAAATAGAATCAAGAATGATTAAAACAAATTCTAGATGTATGGTGTAGCCAACTTAATGTGATTTTATCTAATATATAAGCAAAGCCTAAGTTTTTTTAGCTTTTTTAGTTTTATATATATTCGTATAGACTATAATTATCATAAATATTATCCACCCCTTCAGTTTCAATAATTGGCTAATCTTTACCTGACTTCATTGCTAAAACATTGATAATATCATGTTCTTTAATTTTTACGAATAATTGAGAAGAGAGGAAATCATATAGTAGCATAAGTAAAATTATTTAGTATATGTGAGGTTTCACTAAGTTATAAATGAAAGAAATATTTCAATTTATAACTTACAAGTTAGTGAAACCTCACATATACTAAATAATTTTACTTATAAATATGTTTCACGTAAAACCTACACCACTTTCCCTCCAAACTATATATTGGAATAGTAGCATCACTAAAAAAATATTCCGTCTTTTTTTAGATAATTAATTTTAAACTGGTAACCGTTGGCTCTAGTTGAAACATTATGCTTTAATAGGAGAATTAAATTCACAAGGTTTTCTGTTTCAATAATATATTAATTTGATATTAACACTTCTGAAGATGACACATATGGTGTCGAAATATTTAGATAATGTCAAGAACTTTTGAGTTTTTGTTTGATTATTGAAGGGTCATCTTTGAGTATTTGGTTGCTGTACTTTATAGCAATATGTGAAATACTTTATTATCCTACTATCTTTTATATAAATTTCATTTATTAGATCTGCTAGACCTGGGGTTCCCAAACTTTTTCGGTTTTCCGGCGCCTTTAATATATCAGAATTTTTCTGGGGGCGCCCTATCGCAAATCTCAGGACAAACCTTATTGATACTAATAGTTTTTCTTCATTTCAAATTCAGCTCAGCTTCCATTTCCGAGTATCATTTCATAAATTAATAATATTATTAATATAATATTTTGTATAGGAAAATTTTCACGGTGCCTAAGAACAGCCGCGGCGCACAGTTTGGGGAACACTGTGTTAGTCTATACAGTATTTATCATATTATTATTATTAAGCTTTGTTTGAAAAAGATTGTTTAGTTTTGAACAAATCGTGCCTCCTGGACTCCAACCAGGACTTTTGGGGCCGGCTTCCATTATCCTAGGTCTCGGGCCCAAATTTAATCTTTATATCATTTTAAATTATTTGTGAAAAAACCATGTAGATTTTTTCGGCTTCAGGATTAATTCAGTCTGATGGTGACTCGGTTATTCTCAATAGATGTGAAGCTATTTACACCTTCATAGATTAATTTTATATAATATTTATATATAAATAATATTTTTTTAGAGTAAACAAAATAAAATAGATAAATGATAACTTTATCTTTAAAAAAAAATTCATTTAAAAAGTTGTGATTAATAATAAATAAAAATTTTTTGTAGATTCTCGAACACCTTGTGTTTAATTAGCCTCTTTCCGTTTTATTTTACAGGAGAAGGATGCATAAGGGATATATTTTTTAATTTTAACAGCCAAATACTTGAATATTTTTTTTTTCTTTTTGAACCCTTACTCATTTGTAATAGGTATCATGATATAGTTGATTAAAAAAGACATCAAAAAATTTTCTTAAAATAAAACACAATAGACCTCATTTTTTTTCTTTTGTTTCTTTACTCCCAAGTCAATTTGTCAAATGAATAAGTTCCAAATTGAGTGCCACGTGGATTTATCTTTTATTTTAATTGCTCTCTTTTTTTTTTAGTTCTTTCATGGGACAATGGTCTTAGTTGCCAACCATCAATTACAACCGTCCTATCAACTTATCAGCCAAATTTTTTATTTTTTTTTTTTTAATTATTATTTCTTCTGGAAAATTTTTAATGAATTTGATTAAATCAAATCATTGGCGGCAGTGGAGGTGAAATGATTAAAAGAAATCAATCTTATTAGTATTACTTTTAAAAATTTAGGCCCTTAGAATTTAGGATTCACGTATAGAAAGTGATAAAAATATACTCCATTGGCATATGACTTCTCTCATTTTCCCCAGGATCCAGTAGTATTTGGAATTGATTTTGATTTTTTGCCAATGCAACAAATATATTATTATAGTTTCCACTCTTAAATTTTATCATATATCAAACCTTTCTTGGGAAATTTATATTCATTTGATAATAGTAATTTAATAAAAAATAATGAAAATTGTATGTTTAAAGAAAAATAGAGGATTTATTGATAATCTTGAATATTAATATTATATATCCTCCAGGATCTTTAGGTTTCATTTGATAAGATTTAATCAATAAATTTGGCTGGGAGAACAATAACTAATACAAATATAGTCTACCTAGTATATCAGAAGTATTAATCATAAAATTTTTTCTCCGATTCATTTTAATATTTCTTAAACATTTTTAATTTCTTTATAAATAATTACTGAGTAAAAATTGGGCAAATATTTAAAATCTTGATAACGCTTCAGATAACATGATAACTCTTGAAATTTTGACATTTTCATCCTTGAACGCTCTTCAGAAAAATCAACTATAAAATTTAGTAATCTGTAATTTAAACCTTTTATTATTAGAGGAAAAGATGCTAATGTGGACTCCCCCCCCATATATCAAGTTTGACAACTTCATTTTTTAGCTTTACATATAGGCTATAGATGAAAGTGTAACATCGAGTTCTTTCATAAAGAAATATGTGTCGAAAATTCCTATTCTTCAAAATGCAATTTTTAAACATTCACGATTACCAGTAAGGCTGTAAGAGCCATAGGTCCATATTACCACCTTTTTCTCTATAATAATTTTTAGATGTAAATAGGTATTTTTATGAAATTTCTCGTTTAAAAGAAGGATATATGATGTCTCTAAATTTTGCTCCCCTTCTCAAAATAATATTTATCTTATTTTATTCCATACTTAAATCTTGATTAGGCCCTACAAAGATTTAGGACTAATAATCTAAATGCTTCCTTTATTTCTACTTCTCTCTTGTTCATTCCTCACTCAAACCATCTTCAGAAACTTGATTTATTTAAATAATTAGAATAATAGGCTGGAAGAGAGGATGTCAGCCAACAGGAGAGCCTCTATCAAAATAAAAATCTCAATCTAAGAAGACGTTTCGGCGTTAATTATATAATACCATCATCAGTTCTTATGAGAATGTTAGAAATCTCAATGAGATGCAGAAGTAGAGTTGTCATGTATAAACATATAGAAAATTATATAAAATATAAATTTTCACATAAGGCGACGTATGCTCGTCAGGTAATATGGCGAAGTCTCAAATGTATCAAACTGACCAGCATACATCGCCTTGTGTGCAAATTTATATTTTATATAATTTTGTATATGTTTATATATGACAACTCTGCATCTCAATGGTGAATGCATTTAGATTGCCAACGTTCTCATAAGAACTGATGATGGCATTATATAATTAAAGCCGAAACGTCTTCTTGGATTGAGATTTTTATTTGATAGAGGCTCTCCTTTTGGCTGACATCCTCTCTTCCTGCATATTATTCTAATCATTGAACAGTCACTTCTCTCATCAACATGTTAATTAAATAATGTCGAAAATTGAATTTTCTTCTAATTTATTGTTCATTTAATCTGCAAAATACGTTTTCTTTTTCAAGTTATACGATAGGATTTTTTTTCTCAAGTTCATTTTTATTATTCAGAATAAAATAATTTAAAACGACGATGTTAATAAAGAAATTTTCCGAATTTCTGAGTTAAAGACTAATCAATTTTTCCTACAGTGTTTTTTACTCTGAAAATGTGTCTTTTAAGAAGATAAGCAAACCGCGAATAACTAGTCTCACTAACTAATATTTTCTGAAAATATTCTTGTGATTTTACTGAGGCGTTCTCGATAACTTTCTCATCATTGAAATACAATTTTGTCTTGAGATTACTTTGGTTGTTTCTTTTTAATTACAGTCTTTGTAATAACTCTTCCTAAAAAAGTGTCTTTAGTCTTGTACTTTATAAATGATGGTTCTTATCTCTAAGCAATACTCTACCCTAATAGCCTTATCAGAAGGCGCGCGTGTTGTTCTTTTTGGAGGCCACCGCACTTGAATCTCGGCACAGAATTCAAGGTGAACCAAGTAGCTGAGTGAATGCAATGCAAAAATTTGCACATCCATTCATTCTCTTTACCTCTGAATCACTAGCAATAATTGTTTTTTTTTTTTCACTCCATTATATGGTGAATAATAATATAGAAATATTGCAATTTTTCTCTCTAAATAATTCAAAAATTATTTATAATCTCTTTAGCATCTTAAATATTTATGTAAAGAAGTTAGATTACAAGAGATTAAATTTTTATTATCTCACTTTTTTGACAAAATAATAAAATCATAAAAAACAATTTAAATACAAACATGATCAAAACGAACTTCGAAACTATCAATCAATAGAAAAAAAAAATCAAATTTGTCATGTGATGGTAATGTTCATGTTTGAGAAATTTAGGCGCAGTAATTAGCAAATCAGTCAAGCACGAGCTAGACAACCTAAGAATGGTTTTTCCACTTTTCAGATGTTGGAATCTTTAAAAGAGTTACTAGTGATTTTCCACAAACAAT
>JAKCPI010030112.1:0-19587 GCA_023213315.1 Euborellia annulipes | reverse complement strand
TTGGCAACATTGGTTGCACCATGCAATTATTACATTACTATGTTCACTACACATTCAACTAACAAAAATGTCACCTTATGTATTGCGTTCTATCTTTTCTTATATTAAATAATTGTTATACTATAATACTCTTTTTCTTCAACCCTGAACATTCCTGGATAGTGAATATTCAATATTCTACAGGTTATGGGCCCAGGAGTGCTCTAACTAAATAAAAACGATTCAAATACTTAAAAAAATTAACAGGGAAGAAAAATGATTCCAAAGCAGATGTTAATACAAACATGTCCTCAACTGGACTCAATGAATTATATAAATTGGAAATTTCGAGTTTCAAATTTACTTGAAGAAAAAGGAGTTAAAGAAGTATTAAATGAAATAGATTTAGAAAAGCTCTCTGAAAAAGAAATAAAAATATTTAAAGAAAAAGATGCAAAAGCGAAATCAACTATAACAATGTGTGTAGCAGATAAACATCTTGAATATATTAGAAATGCAACTACAGCGAGGGAAATGATGAAAAATCTTGATAAAATTTTTGAAAGGAAAAGTGTTTTATCTAAACTATATATACGACGACGTCTACTACAGCTAAAATGTAAAGAAAAAACTGAACTTCAAGATCATTTTGGGACTTTTGATCAACTAATATCAGATCTGGAGTCAACTGGAACAAAAGTGGAGGAAGACGATAAAGTGTGCCACCTACTTTTGACCCTACCTCAAAAATTTGAAACTGTGATAACTGTTTTAGAAACAAGCTCAGAAAAGTTAACTCTCGACTTTGTTAAAAGTAAGCTACTAGACGCCGAACTTAAATTTAAAAACATCAACGATCATGAACAAAGGAATGAAGAATGTTCTTTTAATGTAAATACCTCAAATTTTAATAAAAAGTGTTTTAATTGCAATAAAATTGGACACTTCAGTGCTAACTGCAGATATCAAAGAAATTATCGAGGAAGAGGAAGAGGAGGATACATTCATCGAGGAAGAGGCTCAAAAATGAACAATGCGGCAAGCATAGCAAGTAAAGAAGATGATATAAGTTTTATAGCATATACAGCAAAATTAGAAAAGAAAACAGGTGAAATAACTTTTATAATCGACTCAGGAGCTACTAATAATTTAATTTCCTCAAATCTGAAAGGATTTATGACCAATATAGAATACATCAATCCAATAAAAATAAAAATAGCGAATGGAAAAACAATGTCAGCAAAAGAAAAAGGTAAACTAAAAGTTTATTCAAATGGAAAAAAGATAAATATTGATGCCTTAATTATAGAAGACTCAGCCTATAATTTACTTTCGGTTGATAAGGTGACAAAGGCAGGATTTACAGTAAATTTTAAAAATGATTATGTGAATATATATAAAGATGATTTTAAACTAAATTGCTACAAAGAAAATAATTTGTATTTAGTAAAATTTGATTTGAAAGAAGAAACAAGTCTTTCATCAATAAAGAATGATGATATGCTCTGGCATCTACGCCTAGGACATATAAATAGAAGAGGTCTGCAAATTTTAAAACTACCCTATAGTGATAAAATTTGTGACTCGTGTCAAAAAGGGAAATCGACGAGATTACCTTTCCAAGATGTAAAACAACCTAGAAGTAAAAGAGTTGGAGAATTAATTCATTGTGACATTTGGGGTCCTACAAAAGAACCAACTTTATCAAATGAAAAATATTATTTATCAATAATCGACGACTTCTCACACTTTGCTGTAATATACTTATTAAAAGAAAAACGAGAAGCAGAATCAAATCTAAAAGAATATATTGAAAATATGAAAGGAGAACAAAGGCCAATATCAAGAATAAGGTCCGACAAAGGTGGTGAATTTTTATCAAATAATTTTAAAAAATATTGTAACGAAAATGGAATTAAACAAGAATTTACTGCTGGTTACACACCACAACAAAATGGGGTCGCAGAGAGATTCAATCGAACAATTTTAGACAAAGCAAGATCAATGTTCATTGAAACGAATCTACCTAAAAGTCTATGGGGAGAAGCTGTTCGGACAGCAGCTTATCAATTAAATCGCTCACCGTCCAAAGCTATTGGAGGTCAAATTCCGGCAGATATTTTTCTCGGAAAAAGTGATTTAACTAAACTACGAATTTTTGGAAGTAAGACATGGTATCACAAGTTACCAAGAGAAAGTAAACTAGAACCCAGGGCCAATGAAGCAAGAATGGTCGGCTACTGCGGTGCTGGTTATAGAGTTTGGGATCCGAAATTAAACAAAATTATTATATCAAGAGATACGAGATTTGATGAAAGTGATTATACTTATCAAGAAAAAGAAGAAAATAAAAAATCGCCTATTTTAAATAATAAATATATAAATAGAGAATATGAAGATCAAGAATATAAAAATGAACAGAGACAAGAAGAAGAAAAAGATGAAAGTGATCAACAAGAACAAGAAGATGAAAATGAACAAGGACAAGAAGAAAAAGATGAAAGTGAACAAAGAAAAAATCAAGAAGAAACATCTACAAGTACTGAAAAGAAACGTAATATTAAACAACCGTCTTATCTAAATGATTATGAAGTATACTCAGCTTATTGTCTTATATCAAAAGAAGATGATCCAAATACATATGAAGAGGCAATAAATAATGATGAATGGCAAAAAGCAATAGAAGAAGAAATAGAAGCTCTAAATAAATTTGAAACATGGACAATTTGTGATTTACCAGAAAACAAGAAAGCTATAGAAACTAAATGGGTTTTCAAAACTAAAGAAAATGGAGTGAAAAAAGCTCGCTTAGTAGCGAAAGGGTTTCAAGAAGAAATCAAAGAAGATTTTTATGCGCCAGTAGCAAGAATGCCTACTATTAGAATGTTTTTCTCTATTATTCTCTGTTATGCTCTACAACACAATCACGAAATAAAACAGCTAGATGTTCCATCAGCCTTTTTAAATGGAGAATTAAAAAATGATATATATATAAAAATTCCAGAGGGAGTAAAAGAAATAAATAATAAAGTTCTTAAATTGAATAAAGCTCTTTATGGACTAAGAGAAGCACCAAGAGTATGGAATGATTGTTTTAACAATTTTATGGAAGAAAAAGGTCTTCATCGATCCAAGACAGATGCCTGTCTCTACCTTGGAAATGGTTCAATCAAGGGAAAATACAAAAAGATCAAAACATATTGATATTAAAGCTCATTTTATTAAAGACATTATTTCGAAAGGATACATAAAACCTTCATACATATCAACAAATGAAAATATTGCAGATATTTTTACAAAACCTCTATCTTATGATAAGTTTTCATATTTTAGAAAAGGTCTAGGTGTAATGTAATAATTTAAAAAAAAAAAGGAAAATGTATTTGAACAATTTATTAGTTAAAAAAAAAAAAAAAAAAAATATTTTTTTGTAAATGTTTGTAAACTAAAAATTGAAGGAGGGTGTTGGCAACATTGGTTGCACCATGCAATTATTACATTACTATGTTCACTACACATTCAACTAACAAAAAATGTCACCTTATGTATTGCGTTCTATCTTTTCTTATATTAAATAATTGTTATACTATAATACTCTTTTTCTTCAACCCTGAACATTCCTGGATAGTGAATATTCAATATTCTACACATATAGCTATTTGATATTTTGTGCTTCACATTACACATCCTTTAATAAATCGATTTGGACATTGTTTTATCATTTTTGCTTATATTGGAGGTAATTAATTGAATGTTAAATCAAATAGTTAAAAAATATATATTTGATTCTAATCATAACCTTTTCATTTGTGTGTTTGTGGGTGTTAATGTTGGGGTAGGTAAGTTATCAAAACGACCTATTCGACCGTTAGATTATTTCATTCCTTCAACCTGGCCGCCATTATAGATAAAAAGTTTTTCTAACAAACTTTGCAACCGCCCTTGCATATAATCAATATACTGTATATCAATATATTATAATAAAATATTCACACTAAGTACAAATAACAATTTTGACTATTAAAATTTTTTTATACAATTGCGAATATGAAATAAACTTGATTAAGAAATTTGAATTGAATTTTTAATAAATAATAATAATTATGAAATAAATATTAATATAAATACATTTTTTTTTAAATATAAAAATTATAAAATATTTTTTTATAATTTTAAACTTTGTTGAAATTAAATTTTATAATTAAATTATTTATTAATTAAGGGTTAGATGGCTAATTGAAAAGTATCCATTTCATATAATATAATAAAAAAAACTTTTTAAAAAAAATGCTTTTATTTAAATTGAACTAAAAAGAGAGAAATAATTTAATTGTTCTTGTTAAAATTGTTGAATATTTATGACTTAAAATAAAAGCGTGGGGCTCACTTGATAGCTTAAGGAATTGTATATATTAATATTTAGAGCCTCGGAATCACTTTGAAGAGCCCCACGCTTTTATTTTAAGTCATAAATATTCAACAATTTTAACAAGAACAATTAAATTATTTCTCTCTTTTTAGTTCAATTTAAATAAAAGCATTTTTTTTAAAAAGTTTTTTTTTATTATATTTTTATTTTAAACTTTTTAGTCTTTTTTATTATAGAGTAAGGCAGGATGCGTGAAATAAAGTACCACATTAGTTTGGTCAATTTCGTTAAAACCCAACTCACTATTTGCGTCATCAAAAATGAACCTTAAGTATCAAATTTCACACCTCTAGCTCATCGGGAAGTTTTTTGAAATTAGATTAATACGAGTGAGGTTTCAAATAAAGTACCCCATTAGTTTGGTCAATTTTGGTAAAACCCAACTCACTATTTGCGTTATCAAAAATGACCCTTAAGTATCAAATTTCACACCTCTAGCTCATCGGGAAGTCTTGAAATTAGATTAATACGAGTGAGGTTTCAAATAAAGTACCCCATTAGTTTGGTCAATTTTGGTAAAACCCAACTCACTATTTGCGTCATCAAAAATGACCCTTAAGTATCAAATTTCACACCTCTAGTCCATCGGGAAGTCTTTTGAAATTACATTAATTCGCGAAGGGTTTCAAATAAAGTACCACATTAGTTTGGTCAATTTTGATCAAAACCACCATATAGTGGCGTCATCAAAAATGACCCTTAAGTATTACATTTCACACCTCTAATCCATCGGGAAGTCTTTTGAAATTACATTAATACGCGAGAGGTTTCAAATAAAGTACCACATTAGTTTGGTCAATTTTGATCAAAACCACCATATAGTGGCGTCATCAAAAATGAACCTTAAGTATTACATTTCATAACTCTAGTCCATCGGGAAGTCTTTTGAAATTACATTAATACGCGAGAGGTTTCAAATAAAGTACCACATTAGTTTAGTCTATTTTGATCAAAACCACCATATAGTGGCATCATCAAAAATGACCCTTAAGTATTAAATTTCACACCTCTAGCTCATCGGGAAGTCTTTTGAAATTACATTAATTCACGAAGGGTTTCAAATAAAGTACCACATTAGTTTGGTCCATTTTGGTAAAACCCAACTCACAATTTGCGTCATCAAAAATGACTCTTAAATATCAAATTTCACACCTCTAGCTCATCGGGAAGTGTCCTTAACAAAGACTCAAAGTTGGTGACCTTGAAAGAGTAAGTTAAATAAAAGCATTTAAAAATAATTTTGAAACTTCCTTCTTCACCACTTTTTTTTATGAATCGTTAATAAATTCGATTGAATTTTTGTTAAAACGTTAAATTAAAAATTTTTTTTATTCATTCATTGTATACTTTGCTGCATATATAATTTTATTCACTTTATACTAATTTTTATACATTTATTTATTTAGGCAGAAAAAATTTGAAATCAAGGAGATAATAGCTTCATTAAAATACAAAACAACTCCGGAAGAGCTGCAAGTAAAAGAAAAGAAAATGACGAAATGCGTCGAATGTGGCCTATACGATGATATGAGCCACTTCAAGTAATTATTTTTTTGAGTTTTTTAAAAATTAATTAATTTTAAATAACTAAATCTCATTTCCAACTTTTTTAGATACCGTTTCGGGTGTTCCAGTTGTGACTTTGTCACTAAATGCAACAATAGAATGAATGAACATCAAAAAAAAAAAGATGTAAAAAAGATAAAAGGTTACACCTCATTCTATGCATGTTCTAATTGTGATTTTAAAGCATGGGACGAGGTCCAGATGAAAAATCATCAGACAGAAAAACACAAAAGTATATTTTGGCGGACATGCCCTGTCGACCATTCCTGATTGGAGATCACCAGGAGCTTCAAGTTGAAAATATAAAAAATCACGCTGAAAATATTACTAATTTGCGATTCGTTTCAAGAAAGCATAAAACACCACACGAAATAAAACATCTTCGTCCAATCAGATTTAAACAGTACAACAAGTGTTTTCGTCTCCAGAAAAGCTTCAATTAGAAGACAAGATCGTGACCAAATGCGTCGAATGTGGCCTATACGATGATATGAGCCACTTCAAGTAATTATTGTTTTGAGTTTTTTAAAAATTAATTAATTTTAAATAACTAAATCTCATTTCGAACTTTTTTAGATACCGTTTCGGGTGTTCCAGTTGTGACTATGTCACAAATTGTCTAAAAAATATGAATTTCCACCAAAAGAAACATGAAAAAAAGAAAAATATTACCTTTCCTTTTTCTCATGTTTCCTTTGCAATTTTAAGGCCTGGGATGAGAAAGTGATGATTACTCATCAACGAGAAAGCCACCAAACAAAACATATTGAACTTGCCGAAATCTTGGAATGCGAGTGCGGGTTCAAAACAAAAAATGGTGACCTGGCAGGGAAAATCCAGTAATATAATATTGATTAATAGCATAGGCGTATTACAGAGAACTTTGAATGCCTTGGAAAAAATATTGTAAAAACAACAAACTACAAGTAAATACAAATAAATCTAAGATACTTATATTTAACAGATCAGGTCATACACCAAAATGCACATTCAAATACAATGATAGTAAACTTAATATTTGTAAAAGAGATTAATTATCTGGGGGTAATATTTAGTACATCGGGGATATTCAGGGTTAACGCAGAAAATAGACTTTTAAAAACAAATTCAGCCGCGGCAAATGTTAGAATTCTCATGAGAAAAGCCAAAATCTCATCACATGAGATGAGAAATAGGCTTTATAAATCCATGATCCTGAGCGTCTTGCTGTACGCCTCAGAAGTTTGGGGATTGGAATGTGATGAGATAATAGAAAAAAGTCAGGCAAGGTACTTTAGGAGTCTCTATTTCTTGGAGGGAGCACACCCGGGTATCTTATCCGTAGGGAATTTCAGCTGAAAAGACTAATTACTTTCGTGTTCAAACGAGCTCTTGCCTGGCTAATTAAAATTCTTGAAATGCACTCTAGCAGATTACCGAGAATTTTTTACAATAAACTCCTCAGACTTAGTTCTGCGGGGCCGAGTAAAAAATAGAACTGGGTGGACCAATTGAGAAATTTCTTCGTAATTTTGAATGAGGAGGCTCTCTGGCAAACCCAGGATCCAAAAAGTCTTAAAAAAAATATTTTGAGACTCACCGAGGCTCTGCACGAACATTTCTTTAGGGAAGATTCTTCGAGAATTAAGGAATCTAAATACGCCCCTTATTACCAACACATTGACTACTGTCAGGGAACCATTTTATCTATGCGACACTCTATTCGCAAAATGAGGATGGTTCACCAGGCTCGTCTGCAGAATGCCAGTTATTTTTACTTTGATGGAAAAGCGCACCGGTTGAATCCAGAGGACTATTGCCCGATATGTAATTTAAAATCTAAAGAAACGCTAACACATATAATTTATGAATGCCCTATATACCGGGGTCCGCGTGCCCAAATCATGTCGAAAATGCAGTTGAGATCAATGCAAGAAATCTTAACCCCCACGAACGCCACAGGAATCAATCGGCTTTTCTGTTTTTTGGAGGGAGCCCTGAAACTAAGGGCTTTCGCTCTGGAGGATTGAGTCTATGTGCAGGAGTGTGATTTTGGAATGTGAACACCGAATCCCTGTAATGAGCAAAAGCTCAAATACTGTAAACTAATAAAAAAAAAAAAAAAAAATACTAATTTTTATACATTTATTTATTTAGGCAGAAAAAGATTCAAGAGCATGGAGTTAATAGCTTCATTAAAATACAAAACACCTCCGGAAGAGCTGCAAGTAAAAGAGAAGAAAATGACGAAATGCGTCGAATGTGGCCTATACGATGATATGAGCCACTTCAAGTAATTATTTTTTTGAGTTTTTTAAAAATTAATTAATTTTAAATAACTAAATCTCATTTCCGAACTTTTTTAGATACCGTTTCGGGTGTTCCAGTTGTGACAACATTTTGAACTTGCCGAAATCTTGGAATGCGAGTGCGGGTTCAAAACCAAAAATGGTGCGCCAATATTGTTAGTAATTAATATTGTTGTAACAATATCGTTCTGTTGTTTAGAAATAAATAAACAAATTTTTCTCGTTCTCGCTTTTTAAACCACGCTCTTTATTTTACATATTTTTAAACTCGTCCATCACGCAAACCGCAAACCTCTCCTTATTATAAAATCACAGGTTATGGGCCCAGAGAGGAAATAAGAAGTTTAAAAGAAGTAAATTTGAAAAAGAGATATTTGTTGTTCCAGTATAAAAATTTGCCAATACGTGCTGTGAATAGGAAAAAGAAACGAGAATATCAAGTAAGTCGTCGATAATTATTTAAATAATTATTAATTAGAAGAAATATAAATATTTATCAAATAAAATAAAATAAAAATGGTCGATAAATTAGATATTTCTGCAATTTGCAAATTTGCTGCATATATAATTTTATTCACTTTATACTAATTTTTATGCATTTATTTATTTAGGCAGAAAATAAAGCATGGAGCCATCGATGGAATATAATATAATGCAGGGAAAATAAAAATAGAAAAAGGAACAATGACGAAATGCGTCGAATGTGGCCACTACGAGCCACTTCAAGTAATTATTTTTTGAGTTTTTTAAAAATTAATTAATTTTAAATAACTAAATCTTATTTCGAACTTTTTTAGATACCGTTTCGGGTGTTCCAGTTGTGACTTTGTCACTAATTGCAACAATAGAATGAATGAACGTCAAAAAAAAAAAAAGATAAAAGGTTACACCTCATTCTATGCATGTTCTAATTGTGATTTTAAAGCATGGGACGAGGTCCAGATGAAAAATCATCAGACAGAAAAACACAAAAGAAAACAAAAATATTTTGAGCTTAATCAACTTGTAAAATGCGAGTGCGGATTCGAAACGAAAAATGGTGACCTGGCCGGTAAAATACATGTCGAGAGTTGTACCCGAGGCATGCCAGTGAATCATGGCGAAGTATTGACTTTGGACCTAATGGGACCCTAGACCTCCTAGAACGAGAAGAGGGAAAATACATCTCTTAGTAATCACAGATATATTTACAAAATGGATTGAGGCTTTCCCGATGACACGAGAAACCAGCAACCAAATTATTGAGCCACTAGAGAGGGAACTATTTTCAAGAATTGGATACCGGCGCACTCTCCTAACAGACAACGGGAGTCAGTTTACCTAGAAAGGTTGGGAAATGGCAGAAAGTCGTTGGGGTTTTTTTTTGGCTTTGTAAACAAGGAAGTCATTAAATAGATTGTTCAGTAAAAGTAATGTGTTTTTAATTAATTACATGCACACACAACAGGCTTCACCTCCCGTTTCCAAGTTACCGACCACAATGGAAACTCAAATTTTGGCGGATATGCCCTGTCGACCATTCCCCCCGATTGGGGATCACCAGGAGGTACAAGTTTAAAAGATAAAAAGTCTCGCTTCACCTCCCGTTTCCAAGTTACCGACCACAATGGAAACTCAAATTTTGGCGGATATGCCCTGTCGACCATTCCCCCCGATTGGGGATCACCAGGAGGTACAAGTTTAAAAGATAAAAAGTCTCGCTTCATCTCCCGTTTCCAAGTTACCGACCACAATGGAAACTCAAATTTTGGCGGATATGCCCTGTCGACTATTCCCCCCCGATTGGGATCACCAGGAGGTACAAGTTTAAAAGATAAAAAGTCTCGCTTCACCTCCCGTTTCCAAGTTACCGACCACAATGGAAACTCAAATTTTGGCGGATATGCCCTGTCGACCATTCCCCCCGATTGGGGATCACCAGGAGGCACAAGTTTAAAAGATAAAAAGTCTCGCTTCACCTCCCGTTTCCAAGTTACCGACCACAATGGAAACTCAAATTTTGGCGGATATGCCCTGTCGACCATTCCCCCGATTGGGGATCACCAGGAGGCTACAAGTTTAAAAAAGATAAAAAGTCTCGCTTCACCTCCCGTTTCCAAGTTACCGACCACAATGGAAACTCAAATTTTGGCGGATATGCCCTGTCGACCATTCCCCCCGATTGGGATCACCAGGAGGTACAAGTTTAAAAGATAAAAAGTCTCGCTTCACCTCCCGTTTCCAAGTTACCGACCACAATGGAAACTCAAATTTTGGCGGATATGCCCTGTCGACCATTCCCCCCGATTGGGGATCACCAGGAGGCACAAGTTTAAAAGATAAAAAGTCTCGCCCCTTCCACCTCCCGTTTCCAAGTTACCGACCACAATGGAAACTCAAATTTTGGCGGATATGCCCTGTCGACTATTCCCCCCGATTGGGGATCACCAGGAGGTACAAGTTTAAAAGATAAAAAGTCTCGCTTCACCTCCCGTTTCCAAGTTACCGACCACAATGGAAACTCAAATTTTGGCGGATATGCCCTGTCGACCATTCCCCCCGATTGGGGATCACCAGGAGGTACAAGTTTAAAAGATAAAAAGTTACTAATTTGCGATTTGTGTCAAGAAAGCATAAAACATCACACGAAAGAAAACATCTTCGTCCATCCAGATTTAAACAGTACAACAAGTTTTTACGTCAGAAACGACCAAGTACGGTAGTAATCGAAAGAAACCCCAAATACTTCGCCCTATTAATCAATAATGAAAAAGAAGAACATTTCTATAGACAGGTTAAAACCAACGTTCACGCTGAACAATCCAGAACAAAGCCCGCAAGAACTACCAATAACAGAAGACAATAATGAAGAACAGACGTACAAAACAAACAGACCACAAAGCACGTTCATGCTGCACTGTACGCTTCCCAAAAAGATACTGCGAAGAAGCAGTCGTAAAATCCGAATTGAATATTACAATAATATAAACATTTACCATTTAATCCAACAAATAACAATCCATATAATGTATCTAATACACTAATGTCCGTCCAACCGACTGTCTGTTCTCTTTGATATCTTTTTCCACAGAATTTTGAGACGAAATGTTAAAAAGGACAAGGCGAGGGTCCTCCGCAGTCGGACGGCATAGCTAGTAAGAATATAAAACTTACATCTCGTCTTAATATCAAAGTTTAGTCATTTTGATTAAACAAAAAATTTAAAGCTACATTAAAATTGAAGTCACGCTGCATTTTTTCATCCTCATTATTCAATAAGTAGCCAGTCAATTGTATGTGGGCGAGAATATCTTATTAAACGAGATGTGACCTCTTTAATGAAATAGCAGATTATTTTTAAGGGAGAAAAATTAAAAATTTGAATGCCAAAATTCCTTATTATAATTTAGTCGTGACCTATCAGAGTTTATAATTGGATTAAGTTAATAATTTAATTACCAAAAATAATAAATGAATGACTTTTGACTTGAGCAGTATTTCACGTAATATAGAACTGGCAACATTGCATTCATCAGCTATTTATTTTAAATCTTAAAAGCCTTCAATTTTATATTATTTAATATATTACAATGATTAATGCAAATCAGTTTAAACACAATGGACGATTTGCGAGAAAAAATATCGCCAAATGTAACTGACAGCGAGAAAAGAGTATTATTTTATGCGACGTTGCCGGACTGGTCTGAGTCTCATTTTTAAATATTGGCGACTGTCATTTTGAAGAATTTTTTGACTTTCTTGTTAAAATATCTTTAAAACCCTTCGGCAGAAATTTTTGATTTTATGTTTAACGTATTCTTCGGAAGTGAATTGATAAAAATATAAGTTTTTTGTTTTTGTATCTATTGCAGAGGTGGCTATATAATTCGATATGTGTGCGTTTCGTCGACATTCCCCATAGACTACATGTTAAATTTCAATTTTTTAAAAATTAATTACAAGATAACCCTGAGTCAGATCTGCTGCAAAATTTTATTTTATACGTATTTGATAGTGATTAATAACATATTAAAAAAATTAGCTTTTAATCTAACAAAGTGCTTTAATGTCCGAACAACCTTAAATATGGAGAAATAACCTCTTTTAACCTCTCATTTTTCTTTCCTACTTTTTATTTTTTTTGATAATGCGTTTTCTTTTTCTATGCAGTTATTTACACACATTAATTATTCATAACAATCAGTTGAGGAATTATTCTAGCCAACGTCATCAATGAAATTTTTATAAACCTTTTAAAAGAAAAAAAACAAAACGAAAGAAATGAACATGCTTGTTCTCTTTCTGAAAAGGACAATACAATAGTATGTACGTATCTAGTTAATTATTTATTCCAATAGAGAGAATGTTCTAATTGTTTCTGTGCTTTTTCATTATGGAATGGAATGCTTTAATGTTTAATTCATTTCTCGCTCTTTTGCTACATGCTCTTTCTTTCTTTCTTTGTCGTGACTTTAAAGTACTAGAAAAAAAAAAAAATTATTATTAATTAATTAACCAAACAAAATTGTTGTTTAAGTCTCATTGAAGCAAATTTCTGATTGTTTTTTGCTTCACTCCTCAAAGAGAGGTTGTAATTTGATAAATAAGAAATGGACCATGTTACGCAATTGTATGTCAAGCGCCAGGTACCGAGATTTGAGAAAATTAACATTTAGTTTTTCTGATTTAAATTGTTTTGATTAGATTATATATCTTTTTTTTTGTCAATTGTGCAAGTAAATACTGTAATTATTTCATAAATTATCTCTAAAAATATGACTAATTTAGAGAAAAACAATAAAATATAAAAAATTATTATTGCAAAATTCTCCAAGTCCAATATATATTTGTAAAAATGTTTCAAAGTCCCTTGACACATGATTGCAAAATTCTCTAAGTCCAATATATATTTGTAAAAATGCTTTAAAGTCCCTTGACACATGATTGCAAAATTCTCTAAGTCCAATATATATTTGTAAAAATGCTTTAAAGTCCCTTGACACATGATTGCAAAATTCTCTAAGTCCAATATATATTTGTAAAAATGCTTTAAAGTCCCTTGACACATGATTGCAAAATTCTCCAAGTCCAATATATATTTGTAAAAATGTTTCAAAGTCCCTTGACACATGATTGCAAAATTCTCCAAGTCCAATATATATTTGTAAAAATGTTTCAAAGTCCCTTGGACACATGATTGCAAAATTCTCCAAGTCCAATATATATTTGTAAAAATGCTTTAAAGTCCCTTGACACATGATTGCAAAATTCTCTAAGTCCAATATAATATATTTGTAAAAAAATGCTCTTAAGTCCCTTGACACATGATTGCAAAATTCTCTAAGTCCAATATAATATATTTGTAAAAATGCTCTTAAGTCCCTTGACACATGATTGCAAAATTCTCCAAGTCCAATATATATTTGTAAAAATGTTTCAAAGTTCCTTGACACATGATTGCAAAATTCTCTAAGTCCAATATATATTTGTAAAAATGCTTTAAAGTCCCTTGACACATGATTGCAAAATTCTCTAAGTCCAATATAATATATTTGTAAAAATGCTCTTAAGTCCCTTGACACATGATTGCAAAATTCTCTAAGTCAAATATATATTTGTAAAAATGCTTTAAAGTCCCTTGACACATGATAGCAAATTAATCTATGCACTATTTATTTTTAACCGCTTCTTTACCTCTATTAATTGGGATTTTTTTTCTTTATAAGTCCATAAACTCTTCTATAATATGAATGTTTTGAAAAATCCAAGAAAGAAATAGAACTTATCTATATTTCAGAATTACTGTAGCTTTTTTAGTAAAATCCCTTTTAGGTTTATAATTCAAAAATTAAAACGGAGTTATTATTAAAGTTCTTTTATGGTTATATTTAATACTAGTAGCATAGAAAATTTTTGTCAAAATTACATTAATAAATTTTATATAGTATTAATATTTTAAAATTAAATACAAAGTGATAACAAAATTTTCTCATTAATTAATTCCTGAATGGAAGTGAACATGGCAACAGTAAATCAAAGTTATAATAATGAAATCGACTTAATATTATTTATTTTGCTGTCTTTTTGAAATCGCACTGATCCTCATCTTCATTATCAGGAATAATATCAAATTAAGTACCACGAATCAACGTGTTAGGCACATAAATCATTTTTACAAAATGAAAATTCTGCAAATATTGTAAAAATAATATATAAATTTTTTTAGGACATATTTCATAAAAATACTATTAATTATAGCATTTGAAACAATATTCCATGCTTAACTTAATTTTTAATTTTTTTTGGCGCTTGACACACTAATGCATAACAGGGTCCATATATACTATACTTAAAAGAGCAAAAGCTTTCCGGGATAAGAAATCAATTCTTGAAATAAGGCGGGATATACAGATAGTTTTATTCCTTTGATTATAATGACTTTTGTTTTATCTCTCTTTGATTTTAAAGACAATGAAGCGAGAAGAAAAAACATCCCTTTGATTGATGGCGTCGTCGGCGGCTATTAGCTAATCGTCGTCGACGACACATCAAAGCGGAAAAGACGTCAACCTGTCTAGAGAGTGAATGAGTGACACTACAAAAAGATTACCTAACGAAAACAAGTATTTATATATCCCGACGAGTTCAGATCTTAAAAGTCCCAGGACATTGAATCGGCAGTGGATAATGATGATTTGAGGTGGACTCCTCGGGTGCAAATGATCCAAGTCCAATTGCTCAACAAGAGATTTCTGATGTTGAACGCCATCCTCCTTTAACCCTTTAGTCACGTCTCCTCTTTCCCCCCTCCGTTCAGATAGAGAGGCTTCGTCACCCTTTCTTCTTAAAGCCGCTTCACACGGAGGGTTTTCTTGTTATATCGCATGCGATACCCTAGCGTCTGATTGCATGGGTTTTTGGCTGATTCCGCATCACAGTGGTTCAAAATGCTATTCTAGCTGGACAAAATTCAAAAAAAAAAATTTCTAATTAAGTTTTAATTAAGTTTGAATCACTTGCAAACCATGCTCTGATGTCTATACCAACTGAAAATGTCCGCAGAATTTTTCAGTTTATGCGAGGGGAGTTGTTTGCCTTTTGCAGTTAAAAAAGGGTCAAGTTCAATTGTCAATTTTTACACATTTTTACCTCTTCTAACTTGTACGATTATTCTACGGCAGATTCGACAAAAATTGCTCAACGACTGCTTAATTCTCTTCTTTTAGACTTTAATCTAAAATTATGTACTTTTAAAATTATTTTATAACAATATAATTAAGAAATAATAAAGTTACAAAAAAAAATTAAATCAATTTAGCTACTTTATTTATGCTTATAAAGAATTCTCCGTTAGTCTTCGTCATTTAGTAATAATGTTTGATTAGAAGGAGTATTGTAGAGTTTAGATAACAAATTTTACAACCATATATCACCATATTTGGTTTTTATTGCAGTTTAAATAATGGACAACACAATCACTCGAAGAGCTTTATTTTAGGGGGGTCACGGGCAAAAATCATCATATATTACAAAATTTTTTAATAAAATTGCTCGACAGTGTAGTCGAATTTCCTAAAATTGTATCAAAAGCGGCTGCTGAAGTAATATTATTGTTTAAAAACCGACCGCAACAGCAAGTGTGAATTGCTGATGAGGAGGAGGCGAGGGAAGAAGAATTATGTCCGATTTTCAGCAGCAACATAGGCGTAGCTAGGGAATTTGACTGGGGTAGGGGGCCATGGGACCAGCCATCCTCCAGGGGGCCTTGGAAGCCTCATATTGTCAAAATTTTTCTTGGAGGGGCAGCCTTCTGGGAGGCCAGGCCCCCGGGACGCCCCTAGTTACGCCCATGAGCAGCGATGAAGACTTTTAATATATTTTTATTGTTATTTAATAAAAGTACCCCCAAAAAAGTTACTTTTGTTTCAATATTAATTTTGTCCAGCTAGAATAGCATTTTGAACCACTGTGCGCATGTTCTATTTTTTTGCATGCCTTTTTTCCAAACCCATGCATCGACCAATCACAGAGTCGGATTTTTGCACGTCATCCAACGTGGCTGACTTTAAGCAAAAAGTGAGGTTATTTGATTTTGACAGCTTACGTTTTATTGAAATATTTTATATATATATAAAAAGGCGACCACCAGAGGGCAACAACATTCGGCCATTTCCGCCAACCTAAGACTTCCAAACTCATCGTGTTTGAATAAGCCCCTCTCTCTAGACGTGTGAATATATTAATACGTATTATTATACATTTGTTCGCTGGCTTCAAAAGGAATTTTTTTTTCATCTCAAAGATTGAATAACTTCTATACAATTAATTTAACAACAGGGATTGTAAGAGAATTGAATTCTCTTTAATTTGGTATATATATATAATTCATTAAATTTGGTCAAGTCCATTTAAATTTAATTTTTGAAATATCGTAAACATTTTACTTTTTAATCTTTTCTCATGAGAAATAAGCTTCGTCTGTGATATTTTTTGACTTAATTTATCTGCTTATTTATTTATTTATTTTTCATTATTGTTATTATTTGTCTATTTATTTATTTTCGACTTTATTTTGATTGTTTATTTATTTATTGTTTAATTTATTTGTATATTTATTTTTGTATAGTAGGGTTTTAACTGTTTTTGATGGTAGGCTGGCCGAAATGACATAATTTTCAAGGCCTGGGTGGGGAAAAAAAAAACTTTTCAATCTTAAGGTTATTATCACTCTAAATAACTTGATTACAATGAATTTAACAACAAAATCTGATAGAACAAGAATTGTAGAGAATTTAATTCTCTTTTGTTTGGTATATAATTCATTCAATTTAGTCAAGTATTTAATTTTGTGAAAAATTACAAGTTCTTTATTATGTAAATATAAAAATTAAAAAGAAGTTTGATTTGATAGAAAGGAAATGACGTTTAAAAGAGAACAAGCATCATCCACTTGAGAGTAAGTGGTTCATTCTTTTTTGGTTAGGAAAATCAACCGGGTGGTCTCTTTCAAATGCCAGAAGACAGATTTTTTTTTTCTTAAGAGTATGAACACTTAAATCAAGTAGGCTACGGTTATTTGAAGGGATTGGTTTTTTCAAAAAGGATGAGGTTTGGATTAAAATAAAGGAGGATTATACAAAGATTTTGTTTTTTTTTTCAATTATGCGTATGCACTTGACTTTTAACTACCACCTTCGGCGGGTCTTGCGCCTTGTTTCGATTCGCCCACTGTTACTCGTCTTCGAGGGACAAGGTTTTTTTTTTTTATACTACTAATTAAAAAGAACTCTAATACGAGGGCAAGTTCTCGGAATCACCGCTAGAGCAACGAGGTTCCCGCGCGATTATCACACATCCTTTGTGAGTGAACACGTGGCGCGTCAGTGCTCTAGGCTGCAGGAGTGTGGGTAGTGACAACTCTTTGTTGTTGTTCCCGTGTAGTGATTTGTGACAATGGAAAAAACTGAGCAGTGATTAAATACTTTGTAAAGAAAGTTATAAAAGCAAAGAAAATTCATGCCGACTTTCAGAGCACACTGGGGGACTCTGCTCCTTCATTTTCAACTGTTGCCAAGTGGACCAGCGAGTTTAAATTTGGTTGGGAGAGTTTGGATGGCCAAAAAGAGCTACGACCCCAGCATTTATCGCAAAAGTGCATAAAATGGTCATGGAGGATCGTCGACTGAAAGTGCGGGAGATTGCTGAAGCTGTGAGGATGTCTTCTGAACGGGTATTTTATATTTTAATCGAAGAATTGGGTAATTTTAAAAAATTATCCGCAAGGGCTCTTGACATTGGACAACAAACGCACCAGATTAGCCTGGAGGAATCTCATTTTCGAGATGGAATATCGCTGGACCATATGCATTAGTCTACAGGAGACTATGTTGAAAAATAAAAGCAGTTCCGCCGAGGTAAAATATTTAATTCTAGTACATTCCGAGAACTTTTCAAACCACCCTCGTAGTTTAAGATCATATTCAGGACAAACATTCATTTTTATAAATATCTGGCTGCATTCCCTTGTTTCGGGATCTCACCACCACATCCCCCATCTCAGACAGGCCAAGTTCGTTCATACTGTGTCATGACGGGCCGATGCCAGGTCCACGCACAATATGCCCTGACTAATAGTTTAAGATATATTCAGGACAAACATTCATTTTTATAAATATCTGGCCGCATTCCCGTGGTTCGGGATCTCACCACCACATCCCCTATTTCAGACTCCTCCAAGCTCGGTCATACGGGCCGATGCACATTATGTCCTGACCAAGGTTTCAGAAACTCCCTTTTTATAATAGACAACCCAATATTAAAAAATATTAAAAGAATACGAATATTTATTTATTAAAAGTTTATTTCTTATGGCTCAAAAAATAAAATAGCAGCTGAGTGGCACTTTTTCCTAACCCCACATGATAAAGGACCATGTGACGGAATAGGTGGAACTTTAAAACGACTTGCTGCTAGAGCTACTCTTCAAATGGTAAATAATCCTATCCGGACACCCAAAGAATTAAATTCAATTGGGCAACAGAAGTTCTACCTAATATAACGTGTTGCTATTCAACAAATGATGAGTACGATGAAAAAGAAAAACGATTATCAACGCGTTTTCAAAAGGCTAAAATGATATAAGGGTACTTTGAAGTATCCAATCTCTCTTCAAGAATTGGAAGCAAAGCAATTCTCATTGTATGAAAAAAAAAAAAAAAAAATTGTAAAATTTTTCCTATTAAGTCTCCTTTTCTAAAAAATAATTTGATTTAACAAAAATAATTCAAATATTATATACCACTATAAAACATAGAAAACGGTATTTAAAAAAAGCGAAAAGAAAGAAAAAATATTTTCCCTAACCAAATAAGGACACGAGACTCGGACATCGCATTCCCTCTCCACTTCTACCACTGCAGGCAAACGCAAAAAGAAGAGAGCCGAGGGAGAGATCAGAGAAAATCATCATGAAAAAGCCATCTATTATCATCCACTGTTCAAGGGGGTCTCTCAGTATTCCACTGGCCCTTGATCGAGTATCTCACTACATCATATTTCAGTCATTTTTATGCTGAAGCCACTTGTCATCTAACAAGGGGGTCTCTAGGTGAATATACCTGCCCCTACTAGATAACCTCCCTCGACTGATCAACTATTCCGAGCAATTCCTAAGTTAATTCCACACTGAAGGGGTGTAAAAAGAACCCCTAATTCAAGCAGTATACGATTATGCCAACGGGCCTAAACTCTGCATGTAACCGGAGGCTGGATGAAAATTCGATCCTCGCCACTGACAACCCCCAAGATCATCGTCAACAGAACGGAGACCAATTATTGTAATCAGAT
>JAKCPI010030111.1:0-16875 GCA_023213315.1 Euborellia annulipes | reverse complement strand
AAAAAAATTGTGGACTACCCCTTCCAATATGGCCTGGGATTTAGGAAAAAGTACAAAAGGATGCTGATAAATTAACGTTTTACTATCCTTCAAAACATCTATAGAAAAAAATATAAAGAAACCAACAATATATAAAATTTAATAAATAACAAAAACTATTTACAATAAAATAACATTAAATATATATAAAAACAATTGTACCAAAATTTATAAATATTAATAAAAAAAGAAAGGCAAAAATATTATTTCTTGAGCTTAAGTTCATTTGCCCATTCGGATACATTTCATGATTTTCTAAGAAGTTAAAATTTCAAAAACAAATTAGAATGAAAATGTGTTAAAATTTTTAGAAAGACATTTGAAATGCGAGTGAGCAATTATGTTGTAATTTTAGAACTTTCGAAAAAATACAATTTTTAACGATTTTTTGTTGTAAAAAAATAATTGAACTCTTAAATTTGTAATTTAGGCTCCATTTTTTACTATCGTCTTTAATTTTAATTTTTGTTTCCACTTTATCCATAGAGTAATAAAATGAGAACAAACTAAAATAGGCGATGAAGAGAGGGAGTGTTTATTAAAGTTATAATTAAATATTCATGATCATTAACGTGCGTATATCATAAAAGAGAGCGGAATATTCATATCCAACGATATAAATACAAATTATACTATATAATATCAATTAGGGATTATTTTTATTTATAAGAGAAATAGAGCAAAAAATAAAATATTTTATTCATTTTCAAATCAGACAAAGTTAACCTTCATAAAATCTTCATTCAAAATTTGAATATTTAACTTGGGAAAATTTATTCAAAAAAACTGCTATAAATTTATAAAATAAATATATTTAAATATTTTTAAAAAACTTCAACCTCAAGGACGATCTTTTATCGAAAATAATAGACTTTTTAAAATCGAGTTGAAACTCTTTCAAATCGATTAGAATCGATTATCACTGGACGACTTCGACTTTATTCTAACAAGACTTCGGATAGTGAAGATATGTGGCATTCTTAATTTCTCACTTTTAATATTTTAATGTTATATTTTGAGCCATATCACGTGCAATTTCTAGATAGAATATTATTTTATAAAAATATTGAAAACAATATTTGTGTGCTCTATTTAATAAATCTTATATTATAAATAAATAAATATTAATGTATCTCTTAAGCACGAGTTATAGAGTTTTTAAATAGTCGACTTTCAGAATGATTAATCGATTCCGAGAATCCAAAAATATCAAATCGATTCCAAAATCGAAAAATCGACTTTTCGAGCGCCTTTTCCATCCCTAGCCAAGGAGCGTTATAAATAAAATTCTTCATTCTAAACATTTTTTGGAATCGCCAGTGTATCTAGATAGTATAAAAAAAAGAAAAAAATAAGCATGGGAACTAAAACTTAGAGAGGGTTTTTGGAGCATGGAATTTTATATTTTTATAATTTTTAAAATAATCCAAAATTTCCTAGGAAATTCTGTTGATCTTTTTAACGCCCCCTCCCCAATCTTACCACTACAAAATGTCTTCTCTACACTTCTAACAACATACGAATATTTAAGTTGTTTATATTTTTAACTTGCATTTTATATTTTTAAAACATTTTAAAATTATTTTAAGATGTCCATTTAACAAGAGGCAAGAAAGGGGCTTAGAAGTGAATTTGGAATCTTAAAGAATGTTTCTCAAAATTACCGTAAAATAATTTTTTTTTTAAATTTGTTTAAAGTCTTTTTCGGCATCCCCCCTCCCCCTCCCCATCCCTATTTATTTCAATAAAATAACATTTCTATTTATAATGAATGGACCATAAGATTGAAAAAAATTTGGAAACCTTTTTCGAGCCTTTAAAATTCTTTAAAATAACTGTCGTTTACGATCTGTCAGCCGGCTTCCAAATTTCACCACTCCTCGAAATGGTTTCGATTTATCATTTGTTGTTGTCGATGATGAGACGTCATCTATAGCAAAAGATTCTTCTTCATCCTCTTCATTGTTGTTCATCGTCTCCTCGTAGTTATCATTTTCGTCAGCATAGGCTGAGTCAGTGTCTTCTTCACCTTCCTGTTCCTCTTCCTCTTGTTCTGCCTTTTGTTGTGAGAGCCGATACCTCTGTAATTGTTGTTGTCGCCGTTCTTGAAGTAGTTGTTCTCTCCTTCTTGCATTTTCTGCTATTTGGCGTTCTCGGTTCTCTTTTTGTCGGCGTTGTAAATCCTAAGAATTATAAGATAGAAAGGAATTAATTTGACTGGAATGTTTAAAATGAAAAATCAAAACGATAATTAATTAATTTTATTATTTAATTATTTATAATTATCAGAATTTCAGGATTGTCTACCTTAAAGAAAAGAAAAAACAAAAAATTTTTGATTTTTTTAAAATTGATTTTAGGCTGCTGAAGTACTTTAAACGTCACTTGAAAGCTATGAATTACAATTTCAATAAATTTTATCCCTTAAAGCATTATTATAAACCAGAAAGAACAAATTTTAAATTTACAAGAAAAGCAAACCCCCATCCAAAAAAATTTTGAGTAGTGAGAGTTGATTTAGATCTATCTACAGTATATAAATTTCAAGTGTTGTATCGGATGCATAACTTTCAATATTTCTCTATCAATATTATCTACAATTCTGAAGAATAAAAAAAAAAATTATTATCATTATTTTATTTATTATCTTTTTTATTTTTAATTTTATTTAAGAACTTTTTCGGCATCCGGAGGCCATTTAGACCCCGTTTCTATTTATGTCATTTGATTTGTAGCCAAGATATCCCTAAATGAAATAAATTTTTGTCGCATGAGCCGGATGTGTTCCCTTGACACCTAGCACAAGAAGCAAAACTCTACTACTGAGCATGGCTACTTTTTAGCTTTAGGCTATTTATAAAATGTATGCAAGCTCATACATATTTTCAAAAATATAATAAAAACTCTTTAATAATTCAAACTTCTTGATAATTCACAAATTCGATATTTCGAATTTTTCTTGTGGTCCCTTGAATTGCGAATATCTAGACTCGATTCTACTAAAATTCACAAAAATCATGGAGGTTGATTTAATTTAATAACTTCTTCCTGGTTTTAAGAGTTCCAATTTGTGTGTTATATTTTTTCTGTGTTTTATTTACCCCCTGGTAATTAGAGTTACTTGCCTGAATAAATTTTTGTGTTGCTGAAACCTTGTCTTTTTCATTATTTCCCTCACTTTCCTCCTCTTCCTCCTCTCCTATTTCGTCCTCTTCATTTTTCATATCATCCCCTCCCCTTTCTTCTTCCTCTTCTTCCTGCTCTCTCTCTCCTTCCGTTTTTGGATTATTTTCTTTCCTCAAATTTGCATCTGAACGAATAACATGTGACGTCGATGATGTTGTTGATGTTTTCACTAAGCTCTCTTCTGGCTGTTTATTACTACTACTAATTAAATTGGTATGAACGCCTCCAGCAGCTTGAAGCGCAGCCAATGTATCCGCTATCTCTTTGCTTGGAAGTGTCGCAAAATAATGACCAGCCGAAGAGTCTTCGCTGCCTTCGACATCTTCCGAGGCGGAAGTATGCCGGACACTCAATTTACTCACTTCGGATGCGGAATTCTATAATAATAAACAAATAAAAAACATGGATTTACTTATTTAAATTCTAAAAACCATTAAAAAAAATTTCAAAAATATATAAAAATTTTCCAAAAAAAAATTTTAAAAGAAAAAAAAAATTTTAAAAAAAATAAAAAAAAAACAACCAGAAAAAAAAAAAAATAAAATTTTTTTTTTAATAATAAATTAAATTAAAATAAAATAATATTTTTCATTTTAATATTATTTATAAAATAAAAAAAATAGTTAAAAAATTTAATAATTTTAAAAAAAAATAATTTGAAAAATACTCTATATTGAACAGGAGCCTATATAAGCGCCCCCCCCCCCCGAAATTAAATTTCGTCTTCCTAAAAAGGTAAAAAAAATTTCATAAAAATTTTTTATCCCTACTGCGGAAATTTTTGAGCTCACCCCCCCCCCCCCTTCCCCGAAAAATTTCTATATACGTCCCTCTTATTGAACCTTATAACCTTGTGTTTTAAATTAATTTACCTCATTAAATCATAATGATTCAGATGAAATTTAATCAATTTAAAATATTCAGTTCAAGTTATGTCACCGCCAGATTTTTATTAATTAAACTAAAGAAAAAAACAATTATTTATTTAATAGTATAAAATTTATAAATTATGTATCCATTCAGTTTATATTAAGCTTACACATTAAATACTTAACGTTCGAGAATTAGAAATGCTTTATTAACTTACCTATAATGGAAATTTTAGATTCATATTATATATTGAACAGATTTTAATTGGTGTTTGTTGATGACTTACGTCTCTCGCGACGATATGATTATAATCATGGAAGTCTGCATGAGAGAAACCAGGCGCTGAAGGTAATTTAGTCGAATCGTATTGTTCTACATAATTGAATGTATGAAATTGAGGGTGAATGTTACTCTGAGGTTCAATTAAGCTGAAAGGTGCCTGGTGTTCTTCTTGATGGATACTAAGGGAGCCGGATTGCTGCAAAACCACAAAAGACAAAAGTTATTAATGCTCTTTTATTATATACTGTGAAAATCCGCTTCGGGTCATACATACTTATGATACAAATTGTAAATTTATTAATAAAAGTTTTAAAGACAAATTTATTTATTTATTTAAGGCTTAAGACCACCAGCCATTTTTGTCAGACAAATTTATTTATTTTATTTATTTAAGGTCTTTTTCGGCAACGGAGGCCATTTAGACCCCGTCTCTATTTCAATTTATTGGTAGCCAATTAAAATAAATTTTTGTCGCATGAGACTGGATGCGAACCCGCAACCCTTGGACAGAAGGCCAGCACGCTAACCTCTACACCAAGGCCCGAGGGCATTAATTTATTTGTTCAAGAAAAATTGGAATAAAATTACACTTCGAGCTGCTGATGTTATGTACAATCGACGAATGTTCTTCTATCTTATACACTCAGGGGACAGCAAACTATGGCCCATCGCAAGATAATTTTCTGGCCATTGGAAAGTGATAAATTTCGAGATTTTTTTCACTTTAAAACCTAAAACAAATTTAGAATAAAATGAATTCCAAAATCTGAATAATTAATGTTTTTAATTTTTCTCTTAATCTTGCTTTCTTGATTGCATTCCATTTTTAAAAATTAAAAAAAAAATCATATTAGGTAATTTTCAGTGGGCCCAAAGACAAAAATGTTTCCCAAAATCTGCTTTAAAGTATTAAAATAAATTAGAGGCATTAGCGAACGCAGCAAAGACTAAAGGCCTAGACTAAAGGACTAAAGACCCATATACTATAAGTATACGTTAATACAAATTAAAAGAGCTCTTAGAGCTTTACTTTCTCCGTACATCTCTGGAGAGAGATAATCCTGTTAGCAAAAAGTTCCCCCCGTCATTCTTATCAAAGCACATGAAGAGATTACACTGCTTACTTTCTCACTGTAGCCCAGCAATTTTTTGAGCTGACCCCTCTATCACAATTTTGTGATTATATCAAAGAAAAATTTATGAAAATTAAATTTAATAAAAGAAAAATTAACAGAACAAAAACAAATTTTCTTAATATTAAAAATGTTTACTTTTCGGGGACCTATAATATTCTTTATTAGAGAAACCTCTGAGAGATACCTATAACAAACTTTGTACGCTATAAAATTCTAACACATAATTATCCTGATAAATGTTTTGATTGGTCACCGAAACGTTATTCGTCTCACTGATATAACTTTTTTTTAAACGTCTCTATAAATAAGATATCAATAAAATTAAGTTAATTGACCGAATCAAAAGTTTGATTTGGGAAAAATTGTTCAATCGCTTTTCTGTGAAAATAATATAGGCAGGCCTATTAGGATTTCACGGTGTCAAAATATATTCTTAAATAATATTCGTAAAAAATTGTTTAATTAACCTTGTGAAAACATGTTTATAAAAAAAAATTTAGTTAGATATTGAATTTTTTATTACCAAAAAAATGTGAACTTTGATGGTGCGGTAAAAGTTTTTCAATTTAAAAAGATGTACAAAAGAATGTTGAAAAAAAGACGCCATTAACTATAAAGTGGGGATGAAAAAGAAGAAGACGAAGATGAAGTGAAAATCTCTTTTCAAAAATGATGGCTTTAAAGACCAAAGGGAAGGGGTTGATAGGAAAAATTCTTTCTTGTAGATACATCTTGATAAGTTAATCAAATATTTATTATCTTAATGTTTAGTTCTCACCAATGATTTTAGAATATAATTATTATTATTATAATTATAGTAGTACCGGCCTTATCTTCTAATAACGTACGGTACTTACCAGATGTGTACTCATAAGTGTTTAAAATAAATATATGAAATTTAATGGGACATATAAATGACATTAAAAATGTAATTATCCCAAAATAATACAGAAATAAATGTTTATTATAATTAAGGGCGGAATTAATTTGTAATAAAAAGGTTAAATTGATATATTACAATAATTGAAGTAAAAAAATCTTGAGATGTATAGTAAAAAAACTGACTAATATGCAATTTTATTTGTGAAAATTCTTTTGAATAGAGGCAGTAAATAAGCCTCAGTTTAATATAAATCAATAATTTTTATAGACCGAAACTCCTCAAACTACGCTAATTTTTCGGCAAGGGTGTAGGAAGAGAAAAACACCCTTCCTACACTCTTGCCGAAAAATCAAAAAAATCGAATTATAAATAAATAATGTTATATGTGGTAGACCTATATTTCTATAAGATACACACACTCATTGTGTGACCTTCAGGTATAATTCCGCTGATTTTTCGGCAAGAGTGTAGGAAGGGTGTTTTTCTCTTCCTACGCCATTGCCGAAAAATCAGTTATGAAGGTATCTTATAGAAATATAGGTCTACCACATATATTTATTTATAATTCGTTTATGATCGTTTGTTTAGAATTTCTAAACGAAATTTTTTATATTCTTAAATTTCTATAACTTTGTGAACTATTATTGTAGTTGTTGAAGTTACGATTTTCCCATAGGAAATGAATGAAGAAACATTTATCGTAACTAGTATGATCAACTTCGTGTCGGAATTTCGAAATAACTTTGCACCATCTTAGAGAATGTTATGGAGAGTGCAGAAAAAATCCTCCTTTGGGGAGGTACAAAATTTTTTGGAATTTCTCCATCGCAAAGCATTTAGCCCTATCTCTACTTTTGATAAGGATAATTTTTCCTTTAAATGACTATCGTAGAAATATCTGGGAATATATAGGACTATAATATTATGTCTGTCTTCTTTCTTGTAAAACGCGAGGATTCGCAGGTTGGTCCGAGCCATAGTGTTAAAGGGATGCCCAGGAGGGCTAAGGTCTCGAAATCATTAATTTTTATTTGATTCAAATTGCCTTTGGTTGTAAAAATATAGCTTTAAAGGACATCTGAACGAAGAAAGAAAAGAAACATTGTCTAAAGTTGATGGCCATGGGGGAGGAAAAATAAACAAGTAAATGGAAAAATAAAATGGATGCTTGGCTTGCAATATGTCCAATAATAAGTTAAATACGCTTTAAAAAAATATAAACATGCAATATAAAAATGCATTTTAGGCGAAAGAAATTGAGCAAAGTACAATAGCGAGGAGGATGGAGGATCTCTCACGCTCATACATAGGCGAGTGTGTATGAATTTGTCCAAATATAATTAAATACAAAAAGGTTCTTTGTATACGGGAGTGGAAGCAATCGCGTGGATCATTTTCCCTTTGAATGTGCAGCCAATGGTGTATAGTCACGAATAAAGAGGAGAATAAAAGAATGCATCCACTGTAATTTCGTTTATTGTCAACTCTTTCTCTTTCCAGAAACCGACTTGAAACCACTTGGTATCTCCCGACCAAATAAACTAGAGGTTCATATATTTTATTTATGAACACCTAGTATATTCATGGAAGACCTCTTGATGACACTCACACACACACATACATCCTGTTATAATAAATTAATCAAATTTTCATTATCTAAAGGTTATTAGTTTTGAAGATATATTTTCTCTGGCTGGAGACTGTGTATATTATTGGTGCTGGGTAGGCAGCCAGGATTAGAAATAAAACACAATTTTATCTCAATCTGCTCGTCGACGTTTCGGGTGCTAATCGCCCCCCTCCTCAGGACTGAGCAGGTGTCAATTATAACAAATGACACCTTATTGTTATAATTGACACCTGCTCAGTTCTGAGGAGGGGGGCGATTAGCATCAGAAACGTTTACGAGCAGATTGAGATAAAATTGTGTTTTATTTCTATTCCTGGTTATTAGTTTTCATTATAATTATTATTATTTCTAAATTAATGGCATATAAATAAATTAAGAAATATCGCCTTATAACGAACCTCCATTTAAAACTGTGCAGATGTTCCCCAACCAGATTGTTGTTTTTACTTTCTTTTTTTAAAATTGTTTTTAATGTTTTTTTTGACATCGGAGGCCATTTAGACACTGTTGGTGTCCAATTAAATTGAAACAAATTTTTGTCGCCTGGGACGGGAAGCGAACCCTCGACCTTTGGCATCAGAAGCTAGTACTCTACCTCTAAATCAGAGGTCAAGGGCAAGGATTTTTGATGTTAATAAACGAAATTACACTGTCTACACTCCACTTTAATTTATCCAAAAATTCATTTCAGCTCTAAATAGTAATATCCGCGGAAATAAAACTTTAAATCCTCAAAAGCGAGTATTTTTTTGACAAAATTATGTATTTAGACCTATGCTTTGATTTCTTTAAAAAAATATATATTTTTAAACAGCAGGATTAATTGAAAATTAAGTTTTTCTTAAATATACTTACTTGAAGAGAATGAAGATCTGTTTGTTGTGGGTAGACGTTCAGTAAGTGGTACAATTCCTGAGATGAGAGTGGTGGTTGTTGATTTGATGCATCTACATCAGGAGGTAGTGGCTTTCCATTACTGGGTAATGAGTGTGGATCCAAGGTTAGAGGTGTTTTTGGAACTGGAAGACTTGGATCTGGATCCGGAGCGTAATATTGAGATGTACCATCAGGGGTTTGAGCCACGTGGTCGTTACTCTCCTCATGGACCTATGGAAAGAAAACTCTGAATTTACATGTATCTTCAATAAAAAGCTTTAAAATGAAAGTAGTACTTGATAAAAGTACTTTTACAAATGATTTACATTTGTTTTAAACATATCTAGTCTATATCTTTAAACTGTTCAGACAAAACATTTTTTAAATTAAATAAAGAATTATATATGGGCCATGATATTTGCTCAGGGGCCCACATTTTGTGGGTACGTGGATGGCGACCACGAGCTACCCGAGCTGGGACTGGCAGTCCTTCTGTTCTTTACATATCTGTCCCTTCCTTCTTCCTTTTTCAACAGGCGTCAGACCGTGCGACGGGTCGGCCTGTTCTATTTCTTCCGGTCGCGAAAAACCCTTTCAGCCGACCCCGCTTTTCGGGAATAAGGCTAAGAAAGAAGAAGAAGATATAGGCCATGATATGCATGAAGGAACCAAGCGCCATCAACCTAAATTTGAGATAAGGGGCATTTCCTTTGCATACTTATAAACAAAACCTATGGCAATGACTTTTTTCTTGTTTTATACAAAATAAGTGCAGAGAGTAATAATCTTGTGATTTATATAAAAAAGTAGATGTTCTTTTTCCCTAAAAGATGGCGGTCTTAAATCAATTTTGATCATAATGGCGCTTGGTACCTTCGTGCATAACATCGTTCATATATCATGATGATGGTCCATGAAGTAATTATGAAAAACATACAACCAAGTATTTATTAATTTAAATGACCACAGTACCTCATTCCCTTATTTAAAGCTGGTCTTTTAATCTTCTGATATTCCTTCTTTTTTTAGGTCTTTTTTCGGCATTTGAGTCTAATTTCAATTGAAATAAATTTTTTTTTCGCTTGGGATGGGAAGAAGAAAATTAATGCATTACCTCGGTGTGATAATTAATTAAAAAAATTGTTAAGTCACTTATAATATTGAAACGAAAAGTGAATAAAAAAATTCTTTAAGTTAACATTTTATTTCTAATTTTGAAACAAGAATTTATTCTAATAATAAAAAAAAATTTTATATACTAAAAAATGAATTAGAATAATTAAAGCCCTTTTAGGCTATTAATAAAATAGAAGGCTGGACTTTGGATGCTTACTCACAATACGAAGGCCTCATAATCGTATGGCCAGTCCGAATCTGATATTCTGATTTATAATGAAAAAAAGTTATTGTAACAAAGGTTAAATTGTTTTAATGAATTATTTATAATTTATGGGAAATAAATATAGCGTAATAATATTAAAAAAAAAGATATTCTCATTTTTTTAATTATTAATTCCCTTTGATAATTTCTGTCATTTTCCTGTTGTTATTGGCATATTAAATTGCAATAAAAGCTAATCTAATCTAGATAATAATAAATAATTATTAATGACAACCGAGGCATAAATTATTTAATTAATAATACCTTGTATCCGTGTGAGGGGGCGTTGTTTGTTAAACTGGTAAGGTGAGAAGATGCCAAAGATGAGTGTAGAGACGATGCTATCGAGGCGGAGGAGGGAAATGATGATAATGATGTTGATGATGATGAGGATGCGGAGATTGTGGGGATTGAAGGGAGAGAGGTCAAATGTTGGTGGCTGTTTTGAAGGGGAAAACTCGACAGGTCATTCTCGACGGGTCGAGCAAACAACTGATGGACACCTGATGGATGGTGAAGGCTGCTTAGGAGCTAAAACACAAACGTTTAATTAAATTTTTTTATTCTTTTTTTATCCATCCAGGTAGTTATTATTTAATAAAAGGCTCTGACTAGTAGGGGAGGGCCGGGTAGTATGGGACATTTTTAGAACAGTGGTTTCCAAACTTTTTGTTACCACGCCTCCCTTAAAAATATTTAATCGTATAACGCCTCCCACCCCCCCCCCTTTTTTTTTTTATAAAATAATACAAATACAAAAATTTTTATAGCAAAAAAAATGTATTTTTACAAATTATTATATTGTTTATTTATAAAACTTTAAAGAATGCCTGACCCCAAATAAACATATATTATTAAATAACGGTTATCGTCAAAGTCTTAAATGGCCTAAGTTGCCGAAAAGACTGTGTGTATGTGTGTGGAATGAGAAAAAGTGTGAGTGTTTAAAAAAAAAAAAAAAAAAAAAAAATTTATAAAACTTTAGCAGTCATTTAGAAAATTGTCTGGTTGTATGAAACATGATGTCTGGTAGTAGGGGACACACTTAAAAAGTAATTTTTTTCACAAAAAATACAAAATATTTTAGCTTAGAAATGATTTTATTTAATTAATTTTAAACTAGTAACCGTTGGCTCTAGTTGAAACATTATGCTTTAATAGGAGAATTAAATTCAAGTATGATACGCAAGGTTTTTTGTTTCAATTATTTATTTATTTAACATTAACACTTTATACGTATTTCGACCATATGTGTGTGTCATCATCGGAAGTGAATTACATACTCATTCACTTCCGATGATGACACATATGGTGTCGAAATACGTATAAAGTGTTAATTACTATCATATTTAATTTCACAAGATGAAACCATAGGCCTTCCCTAAGTTTGTTAAATTTTTTGGTAGGTTTTTTGTTTCCAGATCGGATTTTTTTCTTTTCACAATCTTCGTTTAAATTCATGATTTTTTTGGTATTCTTTTTGTCAAATGCTTCTTTATTTTCTTGTCTTTTTTCTCTAACAATTGAAAGTAATTTTTGACCGGACTGGACGTCAGGACTTCACTTTTTCAGTCTTTCTTTTTCTAATAGTCATATTTTTTTCTCTAAAATCATTTTTACGGCAAATTCTACGTATATTTTCGGTTTTTTATTCTCCTCATCGGAACCAAAATCACCACGAAATCAAATGTATGGATGTATGGATGTCCCATAATATCCGACAGAGGTCATCTCAAAAAAATCTGGTGTGACTGGCACACAGCACACAACTTTCTCTTACCTTTGGTAATCGAAAGTTGTGTTCTGTGCTTGTCACACCAGATTTTTTGTGTCGACATATATTTAGTTTCCGACAGTACGCTACATTTGAATTTCAAGATGTAAAATTTATATGTATAGAAAAATATTTATATTTTGTTACCATGGCAGCCATTTCTCCTAACTTTTCTATGGAGTGCATCAGTAAAGTACTAGTACTCTTTGGTCGATTTTGTTCAAAAGCTTCGTGTCACGAACCATATGGGTGCCTGACTTAAATATAAAATTTCAACATCGTAGCTCTTTTGGTTCTTGAGTTATTTTGTTCACAGACACACAGACAGACCATTTTGCGAAAACCACTTTTTTTGGATTCATGGGACCTCAAAACGTGTATATCCATCAAAATCTCGACATCGAATTTTTGACATGAATCCAATACTTTCTCTCTCTCTATATATATATATATATAACATATATAGAGGTAAGAGAAAGTAAAAATTGATTAAAACGCTCGTTTTTCCAATAATTATTTTTACTATCTACTCAAATGACTTTGCTTGGCAATTTGGCTATCCTTTTTATGTCTATTCTAACAATAAAAAATCAATCCTAGTTTATAAACCCGTGCAAGAAACCACAAACATCTTAGACACTCACCGTTATTTGGAATAAAGCCAACTCGGTATTTATCTGTGATCTTTTGCCCTGAAAATTTATCTCACCTGAGTTTACTTTTGATTCACACAAACACAAACACAAACCTGTTGTTTTTTTATTAAGATGAAACAATTTTTTTTTTTACCCGTCAATATTCGTCAGGCTGAGAAGGGATTAAAAATTTCTCATTGATCAAAGTTTTTACTCTCCTAGATGGATATTTTGTAAGGCAAAAAAATATCATTAATGATGGCAGCAAGGAATTATTTTTCAGATCATTTTTTTTTTTCAAACTTTTCAATTTTTTTTAATTTAATTATTTTTTAATTCAAATGTCAATATTAATTAAAAAGTAATTAATTTAAAATTTTAATAATTTTTTTTCTCGATAACATGTTAGCTAATTACTGGCTAGTCTATAAAAATTTGTTTTTAGTCTAAATCATTTTTTATAAAGAAGACGGTTATTATTGAATGGGTATTGGAATCAGGAAAGAGTCAAATATAAAATTTCGATAAAATTATAGGCCTATAGATGTTAGATTAAATATCGTGCTTACGTGTGGTTTGCCGCCAATTGGTTTATCCTGAGGGTTCAAATTAGGTGCTGGGATAGTATGGATGGGTCCTTTATCGTCATCAAGGAACCCCGGGAGCAATCCAGCTGATTTGATTGGATGATGGAAATCGGCTATCGATGGATGAAACTCATTGCTGACATGTCGAAAGGGTGGAGGAGATTTCCAGGGGTTCTGTAAAAAAAAAAATCAAAAAACAATCATCGGCTAAAATATACCGGTATAATAATTTAAAAAGAATTAGTAAATTGTTATTTTATTTTTATTAGAAGTCATTTTTGACTGCATATTATTAATCTATAATAAGGTTATGTTGGGTGGATTGGATCTTATCATTTTTGAAAAAATGTCTTTTAATTATTAACATTGACATCATTTAAGGAGGACAGAGGATTTCATTTACCCTTCTTCCCTCCCCCATCCAACCACAAGATTTCTGTTTAATTTTACAATAATTAAAATATTTAAAAATAAAGAAATAGACAAAGAAATTTTTTGGGAAATACAAAAAAAAAATTTGTTCCCCAAGCAAAGGTGAAATAACTTCACTGCTAATAAATAGTGCTAGAAAATGAACAGGACTCTTTTCTTATCCTATATATATGTTTGTTAGTCCTATGAGGTATTGAAATCTTTCTTTAAAAGAATCTTGCTTAAGTCTTTCTTTAATTTTTATTGAAAACTGTGGGGTCGTTAATTAGATTATATAATGAAAATCGAACCTATTCACGCGACGCCATATTATTTATACCTAGTAATGTTAAAATAAAAATATAGATGGAGCATATCTATTTAATAAAAGGCAAACTCTCTCTTTCCCTCTCTCAACAGTGGCCGAAACGTCAGCAACAATAAACAAGCAGACGGCAACAATAAGACTCAACAAAACAAAAAGAAACACTGTAGGGAAAGCCGACATAGCTTGGGTAGCTCGTGGTTGCTATCCACACTCCCAAAAGTGTACCAATATCATACCAGTATAAAAAACTGACTTCTCAAGAATTTATTTTTATTCTTATTTCTTATTGATGATGGAGTCGTGAAAAAAAAAGACGAATGCAGCCAAATATTATTTTATTTTAAATCTCGCCCTCACGGCTGACGTTTCGGCCCGAGGTCTAGGCCATCTTCAGAGCTGGCTGGCAATAATCAAAATGTGTGGCAGCCGTGAGGGCGACATTTAAAATAAAATAATATTTGGCTGCATTCGTCTTGTTTTTTTTTCACGACTCCATCATCATTAAACCTACAGCCACAGATCTTTTTCGGATGAACAATTGGATCAAGACACTTATTTCTTATCAAAATACTTTCAGTGGAAATAGGAATAGAGAGAATTAAATATACCGTTGCTATTCATTCCACTATCAATGGTTAAACTGGAAGAAGAGTGACCCTGTATGTGTTTGGAAACGGAAACAGGTCTGTGAAAAGATAATCAATCTTACTTATCGTGCCTTTAAAAGAGACAGAGAGAGCTTTTTATCTTACATTTTTTTTTTTTTTCAAATAGTTTTTGTTTATGTGATAAATATTTTCAAACTTTTATATTAAATGAACCATCTTTTGATGTTGAAGTAAAGTTCATGTATCCAGACCAAGATGTCAATGGGCCGCTTTTCTTCGAGTGTGATAAAATATTGCTATATGGCTTCCAATTAAGTTTGACTTTGAAAGTTGAAAGTTTATTTAGAGAAACAAATTTGTTTCTAAAATTTTGAATCATCCTGTATATACTATATATTAGTATATAGATATTGGTTTCCGTTAAGAAAGCTCTCTTTCCTTCGTCGTTCTTTTTTCCTTTTACTAAATTATACTCTATTCTTACGTGAAAGGAATTTTTAAGACCGGAGATTTTGTACATGTTTTGGTTACATATTCCAAATGATATAGAGAGATTAGATTAGATATATTTTTAGTTATATTTTCACCATCATAGTAGATAAATAGGCCTATATATATTTTCTCTCTGGGAAGAATAAATAATTGATTTTATAAACGACTTCTTCATTCATTTAAATTATATTACTGTATTAATGAAGTAAGGGATGGTTGTAGTCAATAGAAAAAAAAAATATTTTTTTATTAAATCTACATTTTGATCCCAAATTTTTGCGCGTGACTTCAATTCAATTGAAATAAATTTTTGTCGCATGAGACCGGATGCGAACTATAGACTTTCCCATAAAATCAACCTTCTCACACTTGCATGTAAAGTTATATTATTTATGCAGACTTCAAAATAGGAAAATAAAGGCAATTAGAGAAAAAGAAGCTTCTGTAGGCCTATTCGGAAGTTAAATTTAAGTTTTTGTCGTTATTCCAGATCTTTTAGATAGCGACTTTATTTATTCTTATTATTAGTTGGTTGTTAGTTAATATAATTTGAATAAATTTTTGTCATTCATGAAGGGAAACGAAATTCTGACCTTCAGAATATGAAGCGAGTCTTCTTCATCTTTCTAATTCACTACTTGGAATATTGCAACAATATTGCAAATCTCATATATTGCCAATATAGTAATATTGCAACAATATTGCAAATCCTACAGAATATTGAAAATATTGCAGCTGGCAATATTTAAAGCTAACCTAACAGGGAATATTGCAGCTACATTGCTGCAATATTCCTATGCCCGCCTCTTCGTAACTTGCGGCAATATTGCTGAAATGTTGTTGTTTAAGCTGCAATATTGTCAATATTGTTCAAGATTGACAATATTACTCCACTATTTCAAGCTGTCTGGAAAGACGCAGAACAGATTTGTTTATATTGTGAATTTTCAAAAATTAAAAATTCTGGAATTGCTAATAGAAAATAGTATATTTTAAAATAAATTTTCAAGTCATAACTCACTACATTAAAATGTAGATTCACTGAAAGAGAGTGTTTTTTCCCTTTTATTTAGTAGATATGTGTAATAAAATTGTTGATATGACTTTTCTTCGCTCACCTTAATAAATGAAGTGGGGGCGGCGATAGTTCGATGGAAGGGCGCAGATGGTGGTGGTGGAGGTGGAGGCGGAGGCGGTGGGGATTTTCCTATTGTAGGAAATCCCGGGCTCAAAGGCGGACCCCGTAGGTTCACCGGAACTCGTAGAGGCTTATGTTTATGCATCCGGTGAATTGGGGGTGGTGGTGGTCATTGGTTTATTGAAATACGGGGGCGGTGGTACAGGACCACGCAGTGTTGTTCCGATAACTGGCAAAAGCAGGGACCGCTCAACGCCGCTGTCAACACCACTACCAACAGCTGGGTCTGAAACACACCAAAAGATACAACTTTTAAATTTCTTCTTCAAACAACTTTCAAAATACTGGGTTTTTTTTTTTTTTGAAGAGTTTAATTAGTTAATTAAAAATTTTCAAGTTATCCAAATTATTTTTAATTTTAAACGAAACTTTTAGTTTAGTCCAGAAGTTTAAGTGTGAATTCAAATATTTTTAAAAGATAATCAAGAATGCCAAAACTTGTGAATAGGCCTACTTATAAAATTAATTTGTAATTATAATTAGTATTTCATCTTATCTTATACTTATTAAACTGGCATTGTAAATAAAAAAAAAAAAAAACTGGCATTGTCTATAACTG
>JAKCPI010030110.1:0-14741 GCA_023213315.1 Euborellia annulipes | reverse complement strand
AAACGTAATTAACATGCAAATCCCCATATGGGGGGTCCTTAATTCTGCAAATAAAAAGAAATGTGAATTTAGATTATAAAAAAGAGTTGACATATTTAATTATTTATTTATTAATAATAGGCTAATTGAAAAAAAAAAAAAAAAAATTCGCTCGGGGATTTACATGACATGATTTGTTTGATGACATAATCATGGAATGAATTGAGTGGGAGAGAATGCTTCTCTCTCTCTCTCTATCTCTCTGCCTTTCTCGATATCTCTCTCTCTCTCTCTCCTCTCTCACACACACATTTATGCACAAACACACTGAATGTCTGATTCATATTAGAGAAAAAAATGATAAAAACATTCACGCAATAAAGATAAAGATACTAAATAGAAAGAGGAGAGACGTCTCTATTTGTTTATATCAGTTTTCCTCGTTGGGAAAAAATTTTCTAAAAATAGAAAAAATACCTCATATGCATAAATATCTATTAAGTGTTGTATATATATATTCAAATGAACGAGGTGTTGAATAAATATGATTGTATAGAGTAGTGGTTTCTAAACTTAATGGTTACAACGCCTCCCTTAAAAATATTTAATCGTATCACGCCCTCCCCCCCAGATTTTATAAAATAATCTAAATTAAAAAAAGCAAACGTGTGGGGTCATAGGACCGAAGTTCCTCACGCCTTTTCTTCCCAACAAAGAATATAATTTAATCTGAATATTATTTAAATAGACGGAAAGCCCTCCGGCTCACTTTCCGCTGGAACCTCTTGCTCGCCCCCGAGAAATCTCCCGCCTACGGTAAATAGAAGGAAATAAAGAGAGATGGTGGGCGTGGCCTCGCCAAGACTTCGGCTAATCTCGCCTTTCTCCGCCGTCGCTCGGGCATTGGGAACGCGTTTTTGTTACGTTATATTTTCTCCCAATTCCAATAATAATAAAAAAAAAAAAACATTTTTTAATGCTAAAAATATAAATTTATATAAATAAATACTCGTTTTGGCTAATATTCGCAATTTTAGCTCTCACTGTATTTAGTACCGGTACTAAGGGAGAGAGAGCTTATGCAGAGACTCCGGTGTCTGTCTGTCCGTCTGTACGCCTAAAAACTACGGTCGTAGAAAAATAAGGAGAAAAATACGCTTTGGTCCCTAGCACTTCCAATTTTTGAGTTATTAATTCTTAAAGTTACGATTTCTCCCATAGGAAATATATAGAGAAATATTTATGTATTCTTTTCATTTGTGTATTCCATGAATGCAAACAAATCCTCAAGCAGGCACTGGATTTTCTTAAATATGGAGAAATAACCTCTATTAAAATGTCAGAAATGTCCAGAAAATCCACAGTGAGAGGGCCCCTTTGAATTTACTACTGTAAATTCTTTCCCACTTTTTTAATTTAATAAAACGTTTGTCTCTGAGAGGGCCGAGCCCTTGAAGCTCAGGTGAAAAAAAGAAAAAAGGGATAAAAAAAGTTTAACGAAAATCTGTCTCTGAGATAAAGGCCCTCGGGGCTGAAGTATATCCGGTATTTTTAAAATATTTTTGTATAGGGAGTATTTTAAGATAAGTTCGCCCCCCCCCCCCCCCCGAAAAAAACTTCTTTATACGCCCCTGGTTTGAATGAATATCCAATTAAATTCTCACTAAACTTTCTGCAAGAAATAAACGTCAACCTATCCAAACTACGGTTGTTTTTAAAAAAGAAAGAAAAAATAACAAAATAGACCTACATGTAAAATAATTAAATGATAATTCTCTCCGAATACTAATAATCCTCCTAATTGATAGACCTCGCAAGGTCTCCGATTTATTATTTATTCAGGTCAATTCTATACAATTTCAAGGGTATTATATCAAAAAAAAAAAGTTTGTCCTTGATTCCTTTATGATAAATTTCTAAAACTTATAAACATTTGATATTTTTGTTTAATAAAAATTGAAATTTTAATTTAAATAAAAAAAAAAATTGATATTAAAATATTGCCTAATCGATGACTGACTGACTCCTCTCATCAATCAGCACTAAATTCTTATCAAAATTAATTAATTGAAGTGTTTTGCTTTTAGAATTTAAAAGTAATGTGAAAACATTACTCAAATCTTTTTGAAAATAAACTTGCAAAAAGTGCATTTTATTCCAATTTCCTAACAAAAAAATTATATCAAAATTTTACTTTCTCTTACCTATGTATATATGTAATATATATATAGAGAGAAAGTATTGAATTCATGTCAAAAATTCGATGTCGAAATTTTGATGGATATACACGTTTTGAGGTCCCCTGAATCCAAAAAAGTGGTTTTCGCGACATGGTCTGTCTGTCTGTCTGTGTGTGTGGTGTGTTTGTATCCAATTAAAAGCATGAAGGAATTGAGCTAGGAGGTTGAAATTTTATATCTAAGTTAGGCACCTCCCTGGAGCGTGAAGATAACCTTTTAAACAAAATCGGCCAAAAGGTACTAGTACTTTGCAGATGTACTTTTTCAGTTTTTTTCGATTTTCTCAAAATTGGCTCCAACGATTTTGATTAAAATTCATAAATCAATTATTTTTACTTTCTCTTACTTATATGTTTATGTTAATATCTCTCCTCTATATATAGAGAGAGAGAGGCTATAGGATTGCATGCACGAAAAAGTTGGGTAAAAGCGTATGAAAAATCGTTCGTTATCAGTTCGAATAACTCAGGTCATTCAATAAGTCCGTAGGATGACATATAGATGGCGTTACTAGAACTCTTCCATATGATTTTTATTTAGTACCGGTCATGGGCGTACCCAGGATCAAATGTAGGGGGGGGCATGGTCAGATCATGGTCGTCCGGGGGGGGCAGATCATGGTCGTCCAGATTGTGACATAGCTATTTTTTATATAGAGACTTCGAATTAAAGGCCTAAAAACCCTCGAGTCCTAACAAAAAGAATCATTCCCCGTCGCCATCCACCAATTTTGTTTCGTTTCGTCACTTTATAAACATTTAATTTTTTTTTTTGTTGCTTCTAGGGGGCAGCTGCCCCTCTGCCCCCTCGCTGGGTACGCCCATGGTACCGGTACTAACCTTCAAACGATACTTGTATAAATTTGACAGCAATCTAACTATTGATTCGTGAGTTATAGAATTTTATGTGAAACTACTTTTGTTATTGGAAAACAAAAAATAGAAAAAAGTGAATTTCTAGTTTTAATAAAGAATTGCTTTTTGATGAAAAAAAAAAATACAGTGGAAACCAAATAATGACTTGATAAACATTATCCGTAGAGAAGTGGATTGTTGAATTGAAACGTGGTCGTACCAACACAAATGATGCAGAGCGCAGTGGACGCCCAAATGAGGCTGTTATTCCAGAAAACATTTAAAAAAAAATCGTTCTATCGCCGCCCTATTGAATAATAAAACCGAGTTTTGTCAAAAATTTTGTTTTTTTTTCTTACTTATCCTACGGACTTATTGAATGACCTGGTATAATTATTCGGAATATACGATTAGAGCATAATCCTTCAGAAAATTGTCATTTTTCCGGTGAAGAAAGACATAAGGGCATTTTCGTTTTTTTTTCTTCATTATAAATGCTTTTAAAACTTAAACTAGGGCGAATTAATGTTCCATTCTCTACTATATGCTGTATTCATTTTTATAAAGAAAGTTATTCTAAATTAAGTGGCTGATTTACAGATATGAGTCAAACTTTAATTTGTCAATATCTCGAAAACTAATATTTTGTGGCTTATGACTATCTTCCACTAACCTCTTCAATTCTTAAGGAATCTCGTGCCAAATAATTTGATTAAAAATTAATTTAACACTTGTTTTGTCAGAAAAAATTCAGAAACTGGTTTCATAGAAAAGTTCAAAACCGAAAACCGGTTTTTCATAAAGTCGGTTTTTGTTGGGACCATATTGATGATGCTCGAGAAAACGCAACGAATTAGGATTGATGAAAATTTGATAAATAGTTCTTCAACTTGTGGAATGAATTCGTCAAATGGTAGGCCTACTGGTACATAATACTTTCCTTATTGTGTTTTTTTTTTTTTTTTTAAATAAATAGATTTTGAGATCATTGGAATCAGGATAAACATGATCTTTAAATAAAAGAAGTTATCAGATAATTGTGATAAGGTGATTTTAATCTCGAAATTAGTTAAAATTAATAAGCCTAATAAAAAAAAAAATGCGTATTTAATAAAAATTTAATACCATGATAGAAGGGGGGTCGAAAATGGCTCGGGTAAATATTGCGCTTGGCAGGATCGGATTAATACAATTTTGTCGGTGGGGGCGGTGACAAAATAATTTTTTTATTTTTAATTAGTCTTTTTTAGCATCTTAGGCCATAGAGACTCTAGATGATCCAAAATCCAAATTTGAATCCTCACATGTGAGCGCTTTTAGCAACTTAATTCTAGCGATTTCAATCGTTTCACCGGCAATTTCAGTAAGCTTGATATCAGGGGATCTGATGATGTCCAAAGCTTAAAAAAAAAACACCTTTCATATTTTTAAATCGACAAGTTTTCAGCGCAAAGTTTTGTCGATACTATTTTTATAAATTTCACTGTTAAAAATTTTCAAGAAAACTTCATATACAAGTATAGGAACTCTGTTTCATAAACTGTTTATGAATAGTATATGAAAAAGTTCAATTTGTTGCCAACCTAACAAATTTCTTGTATATTTTAAAATTAATTATTTTGGTAAAAATTGTTAATTTTAATTTTTATAGCTATTTAGTTGAATTACTTTATAAAAATTATTTAATTAGTATGACTTCATAAATATTTAAATAGTTTAGAGCGCGAATTTCAAATCAGAATTTAATAAATGTAGATTTGTGAAATAAATTTTAAAAGAATAATTTCAAGTTTCCTTAAAATAATTATAAAATAATATTAATAAAAATTCCTTGAGGTAGTCGAGTTATTTGAGAACGTTTAGACCAGTGATTCTCAACTTGTCGCGGTACACTTTTAACGAATTCAAAATTTGGCGGCACACAAAGAAAAAGATAAGTTTAAAAGTTGGTAATTTGTTCATAAACTTTTATATTAATTTTATTTCATATCCTGGGTATATTAATATTAAATCACCGAAGTATATGAAAATTGATTGAAAAAAAATATTTTTTTTTTACAGTGTTTAAACATGACTCTTGCTTGGGCTACTTCACAGCTCAATTGGCAAAAGTGATGTTTGAATTATTTTTGCGCTGTGAATCAACAATTTATCTACTGTAGTTGGCATATAAATGTACGTACAAATAAACGGGCAGTTTCTATGCAATATTCTTCATGTTTAAGAACATCGATTTCAAGGCGCACAACTCTACAACTTGTAGAAGCCCTTTTTTTGATTTTCGATTTTTTTTTTTTAGATTAATCACATTAAATAAAAGATATTTAAAAAAAAAAGGTTGTGCGACCAGTCACATCAGATTTTCTAAACATGAAATATTGGACATTTCAGAAAAAAAAAGGTTAATAGCCGTATGAATTAAATTTTTTTTTTTTTTTATTTATTTATAGTCATTTTTTCCTCAGAAAAGATAACAAAACGTAAGTAAACATGACAATATGTTAATTTATAGGATTTGAACGGAAGGTTTTTTTTTATGCCTAGTAATTATAGACCTTAAAGTATAAGTTATAAAAACATTGAATCGTACCCCTGATAATTTTAATATTGCCACGCTCCTGATAAGACAACATACATGTTTTCTACTCTGGTCAAAAGTAAAAAAAAAAAAAGTAAAAAAGCTCCTCTATATTAAATAATGACTGCAGGGGCGTAGGTATATAGATATTTGTTTCGGGGGGGGGGGGGGGGGGGGTTCTCAAAAATCTTTCTGCGAAAAATTTTGTTTTTCGCGGAACCAAAATTTTTTCCCGTCCGCAAAAATATTTTACCTTTTTTTTTTAGAGAAGCAAAATTTTTCCCATCCGCGGAACCAAAATTTTTTTCATGTGCCGTTCGCGGAACATTTCACTCTTTTGCGGAACCTGGGATTTTCGTGCTGCGGGGCCGAGCAAACATTTCGGGGGGGGGGGGGGGGCTGAGACCCAGTGTTGTCTCTATATCCCTATAGGGCTATATGCATTTAGAGAATTTCGGGGGGGGGGCCAGCACGGCCCCCCCTGATTGACTGATTGAAGTAAATTATGGTTATTTTTTCAAAATTATAATCTCATATTTGGAAATTTTATACACAATAGAAAATCCTAAATAAATACAAAATTTCATAATTGGAAAAAATTTTTCAAAATGTATTAACATGCAAATCCCCATATGGGGACTTAATATTGGCTCTATGGAAGGAAGAGTCGGAAAGTGAATTTGAAAAATCTGATCAGTAAAGTGTACTTCAAACAATATTCAGGGCAAAATGAGAATATACATTTTGGGGGATGTATGGCTGGAGAGTAGATGTTGAAAGAGGTAAAAAAAACAAGAAGAAAATGCAGCCAATGTAATTTCTTTATTGATATTCAGCCCACGGCTAACGTTTTGATCTTAGGTCAATTTAGACTTTGATAGATATGTTTATAGAGCTTTTTTTTTCTTTATCTTTCGACAATATATAAGATAATTAATATTTACTACTTGTAATAATATATTTTAAAGATTACAAAAATAATATTAATAGGTAGGCCGGCCTATACGTGGATAGAAATTAAATAAATTTTATAAGAAAACTTATAAATTAAATATAAGCTTTTATTTTTTGTTTTTATCTTAATGATTTGATTTGTAAAAAAAATATTATACATGAATAGAGTATATTCCTTTCTCTTATCTACATATTTTGATATATAGAGAGAGAAAGTATTGGATTCATGTCAAAAATTCGATGTCGAGATTTAATTTAATTTCACTCAGACTTCCCAAACAGACTGCTGTTCATTGATTCGGGAAGCAACAATACAAAAAAAAATCACATCATAGTAGCATACAGAAAAATTACAATAGTTACACAAAAGAAAAAAAAAATTTGATGGATATACACGTTTTGAGGTCCCCTGAATCCAAAAAAAGTGGTTTTTGAGACATGGTCAGTCTACTCTGTGTGAATGTGTATGTGAGTGTGAAATAAAACAATGGTTTAGGTAAAGAGATCATATCATAGTAGCCATGGTTGACAGTGGCGTAACGTACGCCCCCGCAGACTCCGCGATGCGGGGGGCCCTCGGGCCGGGCTAAAAAACTGTAGCTCCGATAAAAACGGAAAAATTTAGATTAAAAAAAAAAAAAAAAAATAATGAAAATTTCGCTTTGAGAGGGCCCGGGGCCCTCAGGGTTGAGGGATATACGGTATTTAAAAAATATTTTTTGTATGGTCTAATAATGGGGCCCGAAATAAAATTTGCGGGGGGCCCAGCTAAAAAACGTTACGCTAGTGATGGTTGACATTTTATATTTAAGTTAGGCACTGCCCTATGGCGTGAAAATAAACTTTTAATTAAAATCGACCTAAGAATACTAGTATCTTTCAATGTATATTCTCATTTTGCCCTCAAAATTGTTTGAATCACACTTTACTCTTGTACTTCATAGGAAAGATAGGAGAAATGTATGCTATGGTAACAAAATATAAATATTTGGTCATGCTTATAAATCTACATCTTGAATTTTAATATATCTATATCGACACAAAAAAACTCTGGTGTGACAAGCACAGAAGACAACTTTAAGAGAAAGTTGTGTGCTGTGCGACCAGGCACATCAGATTTTAATGTATGTAGTTACTAGATGTGATGGATTCTTCTTCATACTAGGTCAATTATTTGGTTATGAGAATTAGCCGTACGTGCAGATTGGTCACCCAGTGGCGTCATTTCAACTTTTTCTTGGGGGGGGGGGGCAAATTTTTTCTTGGGGGGGAAACTTTTTTTTTTTTATTTACTTACAAATGGGTACTCAAATTTGGCCAAAACATATTTAATTTAATTAATTGTTTAATTTTGTACAGTTTGTATACTCGTAGATGTATTTTGGAGTATTTTATTTAGAATAATATAAAATTTTATAAGAATCAGAGCCCTTGGGGGGGGGGGCCGGGCAAATGCCCCCCCCCCCCCCCCCACTGTGGTCACCCCTTGTCTAACCTAGCCTGAATTATAATCCTTATCCTTATGGCTAATCGCCTCCTACATACACACTATTTGGATTAAATATTTATAAATTTTCTTTAGAATAAAAAAGTTGTCTTTCCTTGTTGGCCAGCAATTCTCCGAAGCAATATGCATTTCTTTTGAAACCGTTTGAATGTAATCGACGTCATCGTTCTGATCATGTGTGCGTGTGTATGTGCGTGTATGTGTGTGTGCCTTGGCTGCCAAGTGGAGTGAATGAGCGCCGAGTGGCAAAAAGAGAGAGAGAGAGAGAGAGAGCGATAGTGTGCGAAAGAGAGCCGCGTGACGACACTGGTCACATGATATGGCCAATTTGAGCCAATCAGAGGCCGAGTCTTTGGCAAGGTCATGGGTTTACTTTTGATGACTGACGTTGCAATACATGCCCATTTCGTTCCTATGGCAACCGATAAAGAGTAAAAATGTCTATTTGCGATATATATTAAAATAATATTTTTTTTTAATATCAAGGTATTTATGAATGAAAAAATTTATATAAAAAAAAATTAAAAATATTGTTCCAGAACAAATCCCAGGGACACTTGCAAAAAAAAAAAAAAAAAATTGGCGCCCCCTTTTTTAAATAAATCAAAATGTAATGTAAATGTCAAGGGCGGATACAAGAGAGGTGGGGAATTTTATTTTTAATAGAAAATTTTAAAAATTTGATTTGTATACAGGGTGTCCGGAAATAACAGGTACCTAGAAAAAGAGATGATTCTACATGAAAAAATTAGACTTTTTTTTCTTATAAAACTTAATATGCCCAGTTTTCAAGATACAGGGGGTTAAAGTTGAATTTTTTGTTTTTTTTGCTAATATCTCGAAAACCGTTTGAGATACAATTTTTACACTTTACACATAAAACAAGCGGAATAGTGAACATAAATCGTGTACAAAAGATAAACATTGTATCTCAAACGGTTCTCGAGATATTAGCAAAAAAAAAAGAAATTCAATTTTGACCCCCTGTATATTGAAAACTAAGCGTCTGGGCTTTATAAGAAAAAAAAAAGTCTTATTTTTTCATGTAGAATTATCTCCTTTTCTAGGTACAGTGAGGGACAATATTAAGTCCCACCCATGCGTTTTTCTACTTGTGATTATTTAATTGTTTTTATAAAAAAAAATAAAAATCTTTAATGAAAATTATCTAGGTTTGAACCATGAAAGTTTCCATTAAAAAATATATAATATTGTCCCTCACTGTACCTGTTATTTCCGGGCACCCTGTATATATTCTGGTAAACAAGTACAGAATGCACCTTTAAATTACCGAAAATAAGAAAAAAAATTGTATGCTGTGCGACCAGTCACATCAGATCACCCCCCTCCCCTCGCCGAGAAACTGGTAAATGTACAGTGAGGGACAATATTAAATTCCACCCATGTTATCTCTACTTGTGATTATTTCATTGTTTAAAAAAAAAATATATATATATTTTTTAATGGAAACTTTCATGGTTCAATTTTTTTAATTTTCTTTTATAAAAACAATGAAATAATCACAAGTAGAAAAAGGATGGGTGGAATTTAATATTGTCCCTCACTGTACCGGCTGGCCGGTTTATTCAAAATTAAACTGTAAAGCAAATACAAATATTATTCGATTTTATCACTACGCTTCTTTTTTTTTCTCCTCCGTTCTGACCCCCCCACCCTGTGCATAATTAATTTTAAAGAAATATCGGTGAACCCCGAAAGGTCGCATAGATTTCACCTCAACACTCCGATAAATTCATCACAGCTTCAGTGAAAATATTATCAAAAATTATATAATTTTATGCGGAAAATCTTAATATTTTTTTTTTTCTTAACTGGATTAGTATATTATCAATAGGGAAGAAAGAAGATGATCGCTAAGAAGAACAGGTTGTTGTTGTTGTTTTCGGGGGACGGGTGAGGGGTGTGATGTTGTGACTAATATATTTAGTGAGGGGGGAGGGGGAGGGGGACAGACAGCCGTCCGCGTGAGTAGAGTAAAGAGTAGTAGCTGTATTGCGGGGAAAAACCCTCCCGCAAGAGTGGGGGGAACGCGACTTTACTTAAGGCCCTACGCGGCTTTCGCCGGCTTCAGTCACTCACTTTGTATACTCCTATGCAAACACAACTGCATGTGTTATTTCCACCCTCCCCCCCAGTTATTGTGTTTGTGTGTGTGTATACTTAACTATCTACAAGTGTTTTAAACTGTGTGCTATCTAACAATGACACGTCAAGATCCATACCCCTCGTGGCTCGAGCCCATCTTTGCCTGTAAGTTGTTTATCTTCTTAATCTACTTTATATTTAATTTGCATGTTCAAACTGCCCACTCAAGAACAAGCAATGCCATTGTGTATGAGATCCTTAAAATAAATAAATAACATCTTGTAATCATTTAAAATTTAACAAGGGAAAACGTTAACAATTGGCCTGAAACATCCCTTCATTTAATGACGTCATCTTGGCAAAAACACTTTGCTCTATATATGGACCCTGTTATGCAAATGTGTGTCAAAGGCTTTGAGAAAATCAACATTTAAGTTTTAAATTGTTTTGATTTTAATTTTGATTTTGATTTTTGTTTGGTTAAATTGTTTCGATTATATTATATATCATTTTTTTTTTTTGTCAATTGTGCAAGTAAATACTGTACTAATGGCAGATATTCATAAATTATCTCTAAAAATATGACTAATTTAGAGAAAAACAAAAAAATTATTTTTGCAAAATTCTCCAAGTCCAATATATATTTGTAAAAATGCTTCAAAGTCTCTTGTTTGCAAATTAATCTATGCACTATTTATATTAATAAAATAATTTTAGGTTATAATTCAAAAATTAAAACGAAGATATTATTAAAGTTCTTTTATGGTTATATTTAATACTAATAGCTTAGAAAATTTTTATCAAAATTACATTAATTACTTTTAAATAGTATTAATATTTTAAAATAAATACAAAGTATAATATTAACAAAATTTTCTCATCAATTAATTCCTGAATGGAAGTGAACATGGCAACAGTAAATCAAAGTTATAATAATGAAATTGACATAATATTATTTATTTTGTTGTCTTTTCGAAATCGCACTGATCCTCATCTTCATTATCAGGAATAATATCAAAAAATTAAATTTTGACATCTACGAATCCATTTCTCATTTTTCAAAAAAAAAAAAAGGATTTTGGTTTATTTAAGGTAAACAATATATAATATTATAGGTTAAATAACTTTTTATTTGTTGAAAAACAACGTGTCAGGTACATAAATCATTTTTGCAAAATGAAAATCCTGCATTGAAATATTGTAAAAATAATTTTAAGCTTTTACATTAAATATAAATTTTTTTAGGACATATTTCATAAATAAATATATTATTAATTATAGCATTTGAAACAATATTCCGTGTTTAACTCAATTTTGAACTTTTTGGCCTTTGACACACATTTGCATAACATGGACCATATATATAGGCCTATGATATCGTCAATTTTAATTTTGTTTTATTAGAAGGGAATTCCTTGAAAAATGACCAGCGGTTGATTTAAGGTGTGCTTAAAGAAAAAAAAAAAAAAAGATGAAAAAAAAAGTTGGAGTAAACATCGGGGATCCTTTTAGGTGAATCCGTCCATCCAAGAATAATATTTTTTTATTTAGTATATTTATCTTTTAAATCTCTCACTTAAGATTGATTTCGTCTCCTTAAAAAAAAAAAAAAACAAATTTCATTGCCATCCATCGTACCTTGAATGTAAATGACCTTTATATATTTTTTTGGCAACTAAATTGTTTAAAATCTTTATTAATGATCGTTTTGGTATGAAGTAACCACATTTAGCAGAGAATTAAGAATTTGATCTTAAATGTTGATATGTAAAAAAAAAAAAAAACAAAGGCTTGTTTATATTTCTTAGAATTCGATATTTATTAAGTGATTATGCAAATAACGCCTGCGCATTTTATGTGATTACTTCAAGTACAAAAGTACCAGATAGAGAGAGGAGGAAAAATTTCTATATTATTGTTCAGGTCAATTACATTATTATTTAAGATTGAATTTAAATAGAATAAGTTTAAATTATATTGATTTTATTAATATGATGAAATAGATGGAAATTTTAAATCATCTTCAACTCTGAATTTTTTTTTTTTTTTTTATTATTTATTATTCAAATTAGATTATTAAGATTTTTAATATACTAGCCCCTGAAGGCCCGCCTTTTCTTAATTTATCATTACTATATTTCGATCCAGTGCCTGCTTGATTCGTACAATAAATAAATCCAAAGAATACATAAATATTTCTCTATACATTTCCTATGGGAGAAATCGTAACTTTAAGATTAATAACTCAAAAAGTTATAAGAATTTCGGGATGAAAATAATTTTTCTGTAATCTCTAGAAGGTCTTCTTTAGGCATAAAAAATTTGATTTTAAAATTCCAACTTGAAGTTGCCCAAATAGGGCGTAATAGACAGACAGACATACAGACATTAGCGAATTATATAAATAGATCAATTCAGATTATTTGCAATTGAATTTGACTAGGAACCAAATAAAGTTACCTGGATTTTGATAATTTCTAACCTTTTCGCTAATAAAAATTCTATTAAAAAGAAATCAAAAATTTTCCAAAAACAACAAAAAAGCAAAAATAAAATTTATTCCAAAGTAGTGAAGCAGTCAATAAAAAGACTGTTAATGCTGGTTCTAATCTCGGAGAAGTTTCCGTTTTTTTTTAGATATATTATCTATTTAATCCTGAGGATGGCTCTTAAATTAAAAGAACCGAAACGTCACCGAGATCAGATTTTTTTATTGACTAGGAGCAGTTTAATTATTTAATCAAGAAAAGTTTAATTTAATTTTTTTATATTTTTCTATTTCTTATTAGTTTCACTCAGACCAGAGGGGGGGTGAGGGGGAGGGGGAATACAATAAATTCCTGATCGAGAGAAACATGGAGTTTAAATTTTAAATACTGAATTATATAAAATATTTTATTGTTAATACGAAACTTGACAAGAAGAAATATTTAAAATCTTATATTTGCTGAGATTACTTGTCACATCAATTGTAAGCAGATGAAAAAAGGCTTTTTTGAAAAGAAAAATCGCTTGATAAGGTTTTTCCTTTTTTTATTTGAAAAACTTAATTATGGCCGACCAATTGCGCATGTTTTGGTTTCGGTTTACAAAAAAACCATTTTCAAGGCCTAAAAATCAGAAATATATATATATACCCCCCCCCCCCCCCCCCCCCCCCCCCCCCCCCCCCCCCCCCCCCCCCCCCCCCCCCCCCCCCCCCTATATATATATTATATTAAGGAAGAGAAAGAAAAATATATTAAAATAGAATATTGATGTCATTTCTGATTTTTTAGTCTTTGAAAATGGTTTTTTTGTAAACCGAAACCAAAATGGTCGGCCAAAATTAAGTTTTCGAAATAAAAAAGGAAAAACCTTATCAAGCGATTTTTCTTTTCAAAAAATCCTTTCATCTGCTTACAATTGATGAGACAAGTAATCTCAGTAAATATAAGCTTTTAAAAATATTTTATATTCTTTGAAATTTTATTCATTTGAGAAGGGGGATAGAAAATAAAAGAAATGAATTCCGACTAAAGCAGGGGGATGTAGAAACCCGCCCTCATCGAAATTCAAAAAAGAGAAAATTAAGGCTGTTAAAATTATATATTTATATCATTTATGAGATGAGGAGGGTGGGGGGAGATTTTCTTTCACACCCCTGCCTCCTCCACTAACGAACAAAAGTTGTTCAAGAACAATATTAAAATAAATATTTTTTTTTTTTTTTTGTATTCAAACGATTCGTTCATGTAAAATTAAACTATCAAGATTAGATAGTGAAGTAAAAAATTTAATAAAAAAAAAATCTGGTGTGACAAGCATAGAACAAAACTTTCTATTACCGAAGGTTTTTTCTATCTTTAGTTTCTGCAGATATATTAAGATGTAATAAAATTTATTTTTTTTTTACCATGACAGCCATTTATCCTTCAAGAGCAAAATGAGAATATACATTTTAAAGACCATCTAAAGGCCGTTTCACACGTAGGGTTTTCAGGTTACATTGCATGCGATATGACGTCACTGCAAGCAGAGCCAGCAGTGTGATGCACTCACACGAGAAATGCAGCCAGCGAATAAAACTTGAGCTGTCAAAAATTATAATAATACGTATTAATATATTCACACGTCTCAGAGGGAGGTGCCTATTCAAACATGAGGAGTTTGGAATTCTAAGGTTGGCGGAAATGGCCGAATGTTGCCCTCTGGTGATCGCCTTTTAATAAAATATTTCAATAAAACGTAAGCTGTCAAAATCAAATAACCTCACTTTTTGGTTAAAGTCAGCCATGTTGGATGACGTGAAAAATCCGACTCTGTGATTGGTCGATGCATGAGGTTTGGAAAAAAGGCATGCAAAAAAATAGAACATGCGGAAACCCATGCAATCATAGGCTAGGGTCATAAATGACGTCATGCGATATAACAAGAAAACCCTCCGTGTGAAGTGGCCTTAAGAAATAATTGATTTTTTGATACACATGACCTCAAAACGTGTAAATCCATCAAAATTTCAAATTTTTGATTCTTTCTCTATA
>JAKCPI010030109.1:0-25084 GCA_023213315.1 Euborellia annulipes | reverse complement strand
ATTTTTTATTGGCATTTGTTGGATCTTAATTTTTTTTTTTTTAATTGGTGCTGTGTCTTTTTTCTTCATTGATTATCCTAGGAACTATTCGGTTTACGAAAAAAAATGCTGTAATAATATGACAAAAAAACTTATTACGTAATGTACGTCTACTGAATTCGGTTGTCGTATTTAAATCGAAAATTTGATATATATTCACGATTTTAGTATATGAAATATATATCAAATTTCATCGATCTGGCTGGTTGTGTTTTTTCAAATATCGTGCTCACACCCACGCACACGGACAGACATAGCTTCAGAATGTTTTCTTCTTTTCTTTTTTTTTTTTTTTTTACTCGGGGAATTCTAAAACGTCGAGAATCCTCAAAATCTCTAGGTCGGATTTTTTGACGATAACAATAGGCCTAATTTCTCTAATAAAAATATGAGAATTTATGTTCAAAATAAATACAAAAACAAGCAACGTTTTTATCGAATTTTTACCGAACTAGCTAATTAATTAAAATGACATGGCTTAAAATTAAACGTTTTTTATTAATAGTTAATTATTTAAACTTGTAGTATATCCCGTTTCATTCTTGATATTTTAATTCATTTTTATTAAATAATGCATTTGACTCCGGTAGTTATTTTAAGAATGCGTGTGGTACGACGACGCCATCTTGAATTCTTTGTGAAATAACAAATGTAAATTGAATAGAATGCCATAATTGTGAGCAAAGCGATTGAACATTAAAATAATTCATGGTTTCATTATGAACAACAACAATAACAGTAAAAAAAAAAAAGAATATTTTATTAGCAATGAAAAAATTACTTTTCTGTTTAAAATTTGATATTATAACCTCAACCCGATTTCCCTTTTTAATTTTAAATAAATTTTATGGAAAAAAATTACTTATAAATTTATAGCTTCAAAAGGATTTATTTGCTATTAGATGTTTATGTATTTATATTAAAGATATGCTAATTTATTCGCATAAAAAAAGGTTTGGCTGATTGTTATTCATATATTTTTCATTATTTAAAATTACGCATAAAAATTTTAGTGCAACTAAAATAATAATTTCGAATTCAACTTTCCCTAAAGACTTTTACGTACCTGAAAAATCATATTACCAATTTAGTTCATATCAATAAATCATTCAATTATTTATTATTTACATTATTATTATTATTTGAAATTCCTATCGGGATCCCCGCTAGGGAGGATGTCCTATTTGAGGAGGGACTCCCTCAGCCCCGGCGTGTAGCTTCGTTACGTCCCTTCCACAGGACGGGATGTCACAGCAACTCCCTCTCCTCGTAGAGTTGCCTGGGGGCTATTGTGGTGAGATCCTATATTCCAATCCAGGGCTTGCTTGAGGATTTGTTTATATTAAATAAATATTTCTATTTAATGAAAAATCCCGAACGCCCAGGGCTTGAACAGGGATCTTCTTTGTGGAAACCGACACCCTAGTCCACTACACCAGCGGGCCCCCTTATTATTTACATGCAAATACAAAATTTGCTCGTAACTTTTAATGAACCATATTGAAAATGTCAAATCTTTGTTTAGGTATTGATCATCATAAATGAACTTATACAAGACGATTAGATAATGATTGCATTAACCTTTCTGTGTTTATTATTCGCATTCATTCCTAAGGAAAACAAATTTAAATTCCTTTTAATGAAACATTTTTCAAAGTTGTGGTCCCAGGATTTTGTTAAGGGGGAAGGGTGGGGGAAAATTTGTGCACTAGAGGCTAATGATGATTTAATTGCGTATTAACAGAACTTCTTTATGGTTCAAATACTAATAGTAATATTTTTCCTGCCCCGAAGGCCCGAGATCGATAGTGCATTCAATTCTCATCGCTAATTAATTTATAAATTTTAATTATAATTCATATAAATAAATATAATATTTACATTCAATATGGAATAAATTTATTTATAAATCATGGACTATAATTAGATTAAGAAAATCAATAAAATAAAAATAAGAAATTATTCATGCCAAAGCCTTCTAGATACATTTAAACAGAAATTATCAACGATCGAAATCTTTGTTTACAGTATAACCTCTTCAAACATTCATACAAAAGTTTTCACTTTTAAAATATGTAGTAGACCTACTTAAAAATTTAATTTTTATTTTCTTCAACACTCCTATAATCAATTTGATAATTCTTATTTCATAATGTACGTATACCAAATATAAAAATGGCGTCATACTAAGTTAATCATAGGAGACAAATTGATTATTAACATATTATGTTATTCAAGACATTCATTATGAAATTATATATTATATTTAATTGCATATTAATCAACAGGTTTTAGAAATAGTTTGGCCTTTAATATCCTTTCGGCGTGCAAAATATAAAGGTCACAAATGCATTCGAGAAGACAGACAGACAGACGTCAATTATTCAATGCATTAATGATTATAGATATTATTTTAAAAAAAAATCTTTATAAATGTAGGCTATATAGAAAAGTCATGAGATCGTCCTGACTTCAAATAGAAGAAAATTTTTTATATAAAGATTGAATCAATGATCAAAGGAATTTGTTCTAACAAACAACCAAACATTCATTTGAAGGTTTGGACTAAAAATATAAATCCTCAACTACACGTATAAACTTCAACGGTATACAAAATTGTTTTATTTAACATTTCGATCAACTAATTATTAGTTAAAAAGTCGTGTGTCATTCTTGGCATGTTAAGATATCAAACCACCATTGAGGTTTTAAAATTCTCTCTTTCTCTTTCTTTATATAGCTAATAAAAATATTTACCGCTAAATCACGATAAAATTTCACACACTCAAAATGATTTTTCTAATTCCCGCGAAATAGATCCGCTTTTTATTTATTTATTTATTTTTTTTAAGACATTTGTTTAATAAGCAATCAAGGTCAGGTGACCACAAAAAATCGTTGAGTATGTATTGTTCTTTTAGAAATCGTAAAAAAAAAAGAAGAATTGACATTAGTCATCCATAAAGAAAGAAAGAACAATTAGTTATTGTTATTGTTATTATTATTAATTCGGCGTGCGAAGCGAAGTTTGTAGGTGTGGCCCCGGTCACCTTCTTTTACGATAACATCATCTCCTTATTTGAAAACATTATTATTTTTTTTATTGTACTTTGAATCAATTCAATCATTATCTGATCACCATATACAAATCGGGACATTTTTTTTTTTTTAATCTCACAATCTGTAATTTAACGCTATAAAAAGGGCAAAATTGCTTCTCCTATCCTTAAAAAAAAACCTATTTGCTTCGTCTTTAAACAAATTGGCTAGAATATTTATTTAATTATGAAATGATTATTAATCCATCCCATCCTCTGGGATTTCAACAAACAATATTTGAAAGGAAACTTTTTTAAAATAAACATATATTTTCTCTTGCACCCGTATATATTCAAAATCATGCCATTTTTCTGATTAAAATTATATGTAATACTTGAATTTAAATTTGTTGAACATTTGTTAAAAAAAACTTTTTCAATTTGAGATGAGAGCGTCTATCCGCCATTTTTTATAAAAATCTCAACAATAAACAAAGAATATAATTTTAATAAAATTATAATAGAGATTTAATTAAATAACAAAAAAAAGAGAAGAAAAATAAATAAATATTTAATATTTATATATCCTTTTGCTTTCAATTAAAATAAAAATTGAATGTAATTTTTTATGGCATTTCTAAATACGTGATGTGATGATGCATGCGTTGGTGCATGTAAGCAAATCAAGTCGAGTGAATGAGTGTAGGACATCCATGTCTACGTCTATGTATTTGTGAACGAATTAACTAATAAAGGCTCGTGTTGGTGATAAGAGGGGCTAATAATGCCACTGATTGTTCCTAAATTGAAGCCACTCAAGTTTAAAGATAAGCAACTCCCCCCTCCCCCCCTCCTCGCTGTCATCATCTCATTGAAACAGTTGACAATCATTATATTTTAATATATAAACTACGAGTGTCTCTCTCTCTCTCTCTAAATATAAATAATTACGTCATACTCAATTGTTTCTCATTGATTTTATTTGCTAATGTGGATATGGAAAAATTGGAACGTGTCTGTCTTTGTAAGGATTCCTATGAGGATATTTCAAGAATACAGAGGCAGGCAAAAATAAATCTTTTAATTCTCAAATAGAAATGGATTTTTTTCTGCTACAGGGTTTGGTTGTGTATTTAATATATAATAATAATACCAAAGGCTTGTTTTTCCCACCCAAATTCAACCCCGATCTTAGTGGCTGTTGCTCTTCTCTCTTGTCATAAGGAAATCATTTATGTGAACTTGCTTTAATCAAGATGTCTTTTCAATGAAAAGTTGCAAAAGATCACAAGTCTGAGGGTTAGATTTAGAATAAAACACGATTTTATGTCAATTTGAAATCCCACAATTTGTTCAGAAGCGATTGTGTCTATTAATTTCAGGGGCGTATATAGAAGTTTTTAGACACGTAGGTCTTATAGCTGGTAATTCAATCAGGATAGGTGAAAAGAAGAAGAAAATTCACAGCTAGTTGTATTTCATTATTTTTATTATTCCCAATATGTTGACGTTTCGATCCCGGTTAGGATCATCATTGTTCTGGGGATGATCCTAACCGGGATTGAAACGTCAACTTAATGGGAATAATAAAAATAATGAAATACAACTAGCTGCGAATTTTCTTCTTCTTTTCACCTATCCTGATAGAAATTTTTTTCGGGGGTGGGGGGGGGCCTGAACTCAAAAACTTAAATTTTTTTTTTACAAATTTTCCCCCTCATTTTTTTTTCTCTTTTTTTTCCCTTCCGTGAAAAATATTTTACCTTTTTTTATAAGGAGATAAAAATTTTGCCGCCCGCGTAACATTCTCTCTTTTGCGGAACCAAAATTTTTTCTCGCCCGTGAAAAATATTTTACTTTTTTTTTAGAGACACAAAAAATGTCCCGTTCGCGGGCCCAAAATTTTCGTGCTGCTAAGCCGTGCAAACATTTCGGGGGGGGGGGGCGAGACCCTCTATTGTCTTTATATTCCTATATATGTATATGCATTTGAAAAATTTCGGCGGGGCCCTGGCTCCCTCGGCCCCCTTATATACGCCCCTGATTAATCTATAGAACTACTCAATTATAAAAAGATGACACTTCGCTAGAATTTTTAATGGGATATTGATCCCAATATTAAAGAAGAATCTCATCCCTAAATGGAAATTTTTAAAAGAATTTAGAATTGAATTTGAAAGTGGGATTATCAAGAAAAGCAGAAAACCTCATTCCTATGAAATTAAAGCGGACTAGATAAAATAGATATCGAAAATCATTTTTGAAGATGAAGCGAATGAAGAAGAAAGATTAATACCAAGGAAGAACGAAGGGGAGATTTAGCGAAAAAAGAAAGAGTGGAAATGAATTGGGTCCAACATTGTTTGTTTTTTTAATTTTCGGCATCTTCGGCTACATAGACTTTAACGACACTCAAATAATTTAAATACATGTATGTTGAAGTCCTTTGGTATCCAAATGATTTAAATATTCATCGCACTGCCTCGGCATGCCTGGGATCCGAACCCTTGGCTTTTAGATGATCAATATTGTCAACACCTCTAACCTCTTGGCCTCGGGAGGGGGTGGCGATTATTATTTATGTTATCTTATTATAAGTTTTGGATTGGATAAAGATCTTTCAAAATAAGGAATAGTAACTATGAAAATTAAACCAAAAACTATACAAGGACTGAAGAAGGTTCTTAATAAAAGGACCGAAACGTTTCTGGTTGATTGATTGAAGAGATTAATTTTTCGCTGCCACTGCTCATTTATAGCATAAACAAATTTCACCATTTTGACCCTTTCAGCAATCGGTATTATAATATTTATAGATATTTCTCCCTTAATAATCCCTCCGAGTCTTGGAAGGTAGAGGTCTCACTTCATGCTCTAAAAGTCATTGATTCGCTCCTTTATTGGCTACTTTATAAAATAAAAATATGATCTAAATGGCCTCAGTTGCTTAAAAAATTTATAAAAAATATTACCCCCCCTCCCTCCATGTTTTAGAGCAGCGTTTCCCACCCTTTTGAAGTCCACGGCACCCCAAAGGTGCTTTGGGAATAATATTACACACTAGCGGCACCCTTCCTTTTTTTTCCCTATCAAAACGAAATTTTTTCGGCCCTGGGAAAATTTTCCTCTTGCATGAAAATTATTTGACCCTTTTTTTGGCAAAACTTTATTTTTTCAGCCTCTTTATTTTTATTTTTTTTTTTAATCTAAATATCTCGCGGCACCCCTTAGGCATTCTCGCGGCACCCTTGGGTGCCGGGGCACACCGGTTGGGAAACACTGTTTTAGAGAGTTGAGAATTTTTTTTTTTTAATTTTTTTTTAATAAAGCCAAAGCCAAGAAAGAATCACTTTGACCTTGTAACCTTTTGTAAAATTAAATCAACGAAGGGACATTTCGTTTCACTTCTTTAATTGCTAGTTAATACAGAGAGAGGAAAGTCACGAGTTGGCAGGAGACACCTACATTTTAATGACGGCGTCGTTGGCGATGTTAATTTGTCCCGTTATAATAAAAAAATGGACACGATTAAATTGAAGAAAGAAAGAAAAAAAAAAAAAAGAAATCATCGTCATCATTGTACAATTTAAAATCTCAAGTTCGAATAGCGGACTGGAGATTACAAATGAATAGAGGAATCTAACAAGCAACGTAAATGAGAGCCAAAAATAAAACTCTGAAGCTCTTTTTTTTATTAATCCTCAAGCAATGTTTCGATCTTTTCATCATAAGTACAGTGATAAAGGGGGCGAAAATAACAAAAATAGAGCTTTTTTCGGTTTAATGAAAACAAAAGTGACGTTTTGATCATCTTCAGGTTGTTTAATTTGTAATGGTTGATTGAAGCTTTTGGAAAACTTGAATTTTAACTTTTTTTGATCAAACAACAAGCCTGAAGAAGATCTCATTCTAGGATCGAAACGTCACTTTTGTTCTTAGTTGACAGAAACAAAAGTAACCAAGCAAGTCCAAACAACACTGAAGCTCGGATGGGTGACTCCGAAGAAACGCCTATGAGAAGAGACAATTCTCTAATGGAATTTTTTTGTATATTGTCATTCTATGACTAGAGGTCGTGGGTTCGCGTTAAAAAATTTATTTCAATTAAATTGGCTACCAAACAATTGACCTCAAAATTACCAAAAATGACATCAAATTTAAATAAAAAAAAGTCTGGTGTGATTAATTGCACTCAATTTATTCTCAGTCATAAACTCACAAATTTGAAATAATTTATTTCGAGAACTATTCAACCCAAAACGGATAAAATCTTTGACGTAATCCAAGCACTTAATTCTCAGCAAATGAAATAGAGAGCTTTTCTTCAGAAACAATTTTTTTTTTTTCTTCTAATATCAGTTTTTAAATATTTATTATAATTTTTTCGCATGAAATGGCCAATTTCATGGATTCGGTCACTCTTTGCATATCCTATTATATAACATAATAATAAATAAGCATTTATTTATTTTTATTTTTTCAATGAAAAGTAGTGGGGGGGTGAGAGGGGGAGGGGGGGATGGAGGGAGGGGAGAAAGGAGTTTCAGACTCTTGTCTCTCTCTCTCTCTGTCAGTTTGTGAGCAGCAAGCAACCGAGAGAGTAGTGCTTCTTTCACGTCCCACTCACTACTCCTAGGCACTCCTCTTCTGCCTCGTTTGTGCAAAAAATAAAAATCTATCTCGTCGCTCATGTGAAAGCGTCTGTGTGCTTGAGTTGGTTGGTGTCTGTCTGTCGGTCGCGGACCTCTTTCCTTTTTATATCAACTCTTAAACAGGTTAGTGAAAACTATAATGAAATTTTTTTTTATTTATTTGAATATTACAGATTTTTTTTTTTTTATTCCCCATTCTAAATAATTGAATTATATTTTCGAATGAATTTTTTTTTTAATAATCACTTTTAATTAAATTTTAAATATTTAATAATCAATGAATATAAATTTTCAAATTAGTCTATTATTAATATTAGCATTATTTTTATTCTCCTTATGAACACACATGGAATAATTACTAAATAAAGGTGTATTATATAAAGCGAGACGTTTACTTGTGAAAATTTATAAAAATTCCATTAAAATATTGAATTTATTAATATATTGCTAAAGGCCTATTCGCCGGGCTAAACTAAATTTTTTTTTTATTTTTATTTAAACAATGCCATATTATTACTGAAGCAAACAATGGATTCCTTTCTGACTACTCAAGTCATTTAAGTGTTTATACTAAAAATAATTATATAAATATATACTTTTATCATGTACAGCGTGATTCATACAATTAATAAATATTAATTATACCATACATATATTTTTCTTAAGCAAAATAAAAAACGATTCACACACTAACAGACACATTAAGATTTATTTCTTTGGTCCTTAGGATTTGAAACGTCAAAAATGACCAAAGGGTAAATTTTGACGAATTTTCTCATATTTGCTATCAGAAGATTTATTTATTATTATTAGTTTCAAGGTCAATGTAAAATTTATGTTATGATTCATTTGATTTAATTATGATTACTTTTTTTTAATGATAAAAATATTTATTATTATGAAATGAAATTATGCTATTTATATGAAATGTATTGATCATCATTATTGCTTCCGTTCCCTTTTTAGCAATAAATGATAACTAGGGCTCGGATTTCGCCCTATTTGCCTTTTTTAATTTATGGCTTAAAATTTAGGCCAATATGATATGTATACGTTTCATGAAATTCTGAATAAAATAAGAGGCATTTGTTAGTGCCTATAATGCCTATTTTGGCCGATTCTGGGTTTTAGTGCCTATTTCATCTATAAATGCCTTTTTTAGAGCCTATTTTAAGTTCAAATAGACATTTTCAATTTTTTACGAGCTATACATAGCCTAAATTTAAAATTTTTTGAATTATCAAGAAAATATTTCAAGGGGGGGGTAAAGGGGGTAATTACCCCCCCTCCCGAATTTGAAAAACAAACAAACTTTTTTTCAAAAAAAATTTATTTTTAATGTAAATTTTTAAAAATTAAGAAAAAATTGTGTGCTGTGCGACCACTCACACCAGATTACCAAAAATAAGACATCAATTTTTTAACTTTTTTTATATTATTTCTTAAATAATGCCTTTTAAGTGCCTTTTAAGAGCCTATTTTTACAATAAATGCCTTTTAAGTGCCTATTTTAATAATTTTTAGTGCTTAGTTGCCTGCCTATTTTAAAGATTTTTAGTGCCTATAAATCCGAGCCCTAATGATAACATGCTGTTGCATATCAATAGAGAATCCTCTAATTTTTGACTCTGTCTTCATTTTTCTAAATTAATCGGTATCCAATATAATTTAGAAAAAAATTCCATTTGTTTTACGGTATTTTAATCTAACTAAAATATCAGTAATGTCTCTCAAAAGAATAATGAGTGAATGCATTCCATTTAATCGTGCTTACAAGATAGAATATTTCACTCGAAAAGGACAAATGTTGATTTTAATAATGACAAAAAAGGATTTTTTTTTTAAATATTTTTTTACATAAAATAAATTTCAACAACGAATTTGATGGAAATAATTAAATTTTTCTTGAACCCTTTTCGGCTTCCGCGGTCATTTAAAGGTTAGAATTTTATTTAATATAAATATTTGAAATACATAGTACCGATGGCTAACGGGGGACGTTCCGCATGCTGATTGTCCGGAGTCACTAATCCGAGTTTTCGCTGCACTTAATCGTGGGGGCTGTTAAAATTAAAAATTTCTTAAAAGCTGAAGAAAATATTTTTTTTTTTTTAACATATTTTTTCCATTCACACTCAAGCCATTTGATATTCAAATGGCTTAAATAAAATCATCGGACTGCCGGGATCCGAACCCGTGACCCTTGGTATACAAGGCCAGCACGCTAACTCCTACACCAAGCCTCAGGCTTAAAATAATTTTTTTTTTTTATTTATTATGCAAAATAATTTAATTATAACATTTCTTAAACAATTCAAGCTTATTATATAAACTCCATTATTTACCAACAATGAAAATAAATAATTGTTAAATGTATGGATAAAGGGTGCGGGTTTGATTAGTGCCATGAAGATTATTTAAATAATTAACAGGGAAAAAAGAAAAAAAAAAGAAAAATGTATGGAAAATTCTTAATAATATTAAATTGAATCTTTTAAACGAAAGACTAAAAAAAAAATCACTTTAAATACCGATTGTTAAGAGGACATAGAAAACTCATCAAATGGAATAAAACTAGAAAGATTTTTTTTTTTTTTTTTGTATTTTAGTTACGTAAGTCTGAATGATAATAACAAGAATAGAATGAATATAGATTGCGGATATATAATTATGAGAGAGATAGAGAGAGAGAAAAGACGGAAGGATAAAACACACACACACACTCACACAGACACACACGTTCGTGTAATCCCAATTATAATGTTTTCCAAAAAAAAAAAAAAAAAAAGATTTGCAAACTTTCACTTTGCGTTGTTGATATGTATCAAATAACTTATGATTTTATTGGAGGAGATATAAATAGATTAAAAAGAAAGGAGAGAACTTAACTTTCTTTCAAATAAAAAAAAAAAGAATTTTAGATTAACCTTTAATACCGCACACGATAAAGCAAAAATTGTAAAGATCAGACTCCCGCGTCCCGAAACGCCTGCAGGCAGGCAACCGGAGCAACTCGCATTTCTCTCTTTCTCTTGTGACGAGTCGCGTTATGCAAAAAGTGGATGAAATTCTTGTACAGATGCGATTTATCTAAATCTATTTTAGAAAAACTTCGTCGATCACTTACAACAATAATATTTTTTTTAAAGATGGAATTTTTTCCAATCAATACTCAAATAGACTGTATATCGTTTAAGCGTTTTGCGAGATGTAGCAAAAATGCGCCCTCCTGGATTCGAACCAGGATCTTCACGCTTTCGCAGCGGGCGGACCTCCTTTATCTTAAGTCGCCGGCACATCTCGCACCCGTCTTAAAACTTCATTGACACGAAAAGACCTTAAAAAACTGCATGATGAGATGTAGCTGAGGAATTTAAAATGGATACAAAAGACCGAAGCAGCCAGGAGCTTAAATAAAAAAACTTTTATTTAATTGATAATTGTCGACGTTTCGGTCACTAATCTCGATCTTCCTCAGGACAATTAATTGCTACATACAATCCTGTAGAAGGTCGTGACCGAAACGTTGACAATTAACAATTAAATAAGTTTTTTTTTTAATAATAATATTTAATGGCTGGAAATATATTGAGGAAGGATGTGTAAATGCAGGCAGCCAGAAATTTTTTTTTATTATTCTATTATTTTATTGAATAAATCTCTACAAAGGCCCTTGACTCCAGTTTTCTCTATTTCGGAAACTGATTAGACTATTTAGACATATTTAATATACGTATATAAGAAGGGAAGAGGGGAATATAAATATTCCTAAAGACAGTGTTTATACACTTGCCTGTTGAACCTTCAAATCAGTTTCCCAACCTTTTGAAGTTCACGACACCATTAGGAATAACATTAAACACTAGCACCCTTGAAGCTCAGGGGCCCACATCTTGTGGGTACGTGGATGGCGACCACGAGCTGCCCTAGCTGGGACTGACATTACTTCTGTTCTTTCCATGTCAGTCTCTTCCCTTCTATATTTTCAATAAGGGTCAGACCGTGCGACGGGCCCGCTTGTTCTTTTCCTTCCCGGTCGCAAAAACCTATGAACCGGCGACCCCCACCGCGGGATTTAAGGCGAGGAAAAAAGACTTGGGGCACCCTTCCTTGAATTAAAAAAAAATTATTTTATTGAAATATTATATAACAAACCCGCCGAACCCCCCCTGAACTTCCTTTCTCTCTGGCCAATCAGCGAGAGAACAGGCACATACACACAGGAACTGGAATTCAGCGGCTAGCGCTTGATATATTAGTATGACGCAATTGTTGTTTTCAGCTGGGAATCGTAGTTGAGGACTATAAGGAGAATAAAAACCAGCCCTCGTTTTCTCTCTCACCACTTCATTTATTTGCAAATATTTCGGCTCCTATACAGGGGCCATCCTCAGTTTTAATAAAAATTTATCTTTTAAAAACTGCCAGTATATGCTGGCATAGAACGTCCAGGCACGAGGCTCATGCGCCCAATTGTTCTCAAATATATTTTTAATAGATTGACAATCTCTCTCATAAAATTCATATATGCACTGAGGATGGCCCTATAGGAGCCGAAATATTTGCAAATAAATGAAGTGGTGAGAGAGAAAACGAGGGCTGGTTTTATTCTCCTTATCGTCCTCAATTATTAGTATGACGTATTAGTAACGTACTTCATAACATAATATAGTAAACTTTACTACAGTCACAGTGTAAAAATACATCAATAGTTTTGTTAATCTCAATATCTCGCGGCACCCCTTAGCCAATCTCGCGACACACTTGGGTGCGGGGGCACACCGGTTGGGAACCACTGCTTTAAATTTTTCTCCAAGATGTTTTGATTTCGAGAATTTTTGAATATTAAAAAATTTGAAGGGCTCCCTCCTTAAAAATCAAAGCTCAGTATCGGGATGAGTGTAAAGAACTGCCTGCGCTTGTCTACGCTCAGGTCGCTAGAGAGCAAAAGCAAAGCAGGTGGGAGTTTTGGCGCTGGGTTCCGTTTGGCTGCCCGATTGCTTTTGCTGACCTGGATTTGACTTTGCCATGCCATTTTAGAAAAAAAAAAAGAAAAAAAGACGGTCGCCGCCGATTACCGATTAATGATTGCTCTCTACCTGTGCTGGTAACGGAATTCGTAACGCCAAAGAATAGCAAGCAACTCTCTATTTGCATACACGCCCTTCCTTTATTTTATTTCAACAATTTAAACTTAAACTTCCTTTTTTTTAACATGTTTATTTTTCATCTATTTCCTCTTGGAATAAATGAAAATATTTTTTTTTCTTTATTAATTTAAATAAAGCATTGTTGAATTAATTTAGTGCAGAGGTATAAGTCCCGCTTTTTGTTCTAAGGATCAGAAAGCCGTGACTCAATTTTCCTTGGGACAGGGGTTGCCGGTTTACGGCTTTACAGTGGTATTATATGCTGAACCCAAAATTTATTCACAAGGCCTTAGTCCTTTCAGGGTCTTTGCAGCCGAAAAGGGGAGATAAAAAAAAAAAATTGACAGTCGTCATCAGATGATGTTTGCACTTTGATGATCAAAGGGTTTGTGTTGGTCAAAATGTCAATGACCACTGCAGAAATATTATTTGCCGAAACGTTTTAGTTTATAACATTTTTTTGTAATATTAAATTACCAAACGCATTGTTTACTTTGGGCAAAAGAATAATAACAATTCAGCAACAATAAAGAGAGCCAGTTAGACTCTCTCCATATTTTTTTTTATTGTTAGCATCTGAGGCCAATAGCACTGTGCTCCGGACCCCCATTCGAATTTATTATTTATTTTATATCGCTTAGGACGGGAATTATGACTTCTCTAAATGACATTATTTCAAAATTGTAACGTTCTCTTCTCTTTTGGTTAGTTATTGAATCAATTATTAATTTCCCGCATGCAAAGTGTTAAGACATTGATTGAATATCAATCGATTAGAAAATTTAATTGAATTGAAACGAACGAACGCCATTTGGCTTCCTTTCTTTTCTTTGCTTTGCTTTTCAGTTATGAAACTCTCTTTGTGCTGTGCTTTTGTTCTTGCTTTCAAATTCACCTTTAAAATATCAAACTTATGATGATATTAAATAATTTTCACCTTGAATTAAAATGAAAAGTCTTTTTCCGCCACTGTACGCGTATGCGCCATGATTTCCTTTTTTTTCAATCCTCCTCTCTGTCGTCTAATTTGCATTCATTACTTTGATGGTTCTTCATTTCATTGTCTATATTTAGACTAACTACTAAATGATATAAATCAATTTAAAAACCACCGAGGCTTAAAAAAAAAATGATGTCAAAAATAACGAGATAACAATGTAATATTCAGAAGTTATTTAATCGTTAAAAGGTCCTATTTCGAAATTTCTCTTAGTTGTCAAGATATGATATCCAAGATAGGACAGACAATTATTTTTCTATAATTTTCTGACAAGATCGTAGCCAGGATTTTTTCGGGGTGGGGGGGACTTAGAAATTATGGAAAAGTTTTAGAGTGTGATTTAAATAATTTTCCATACAAACTCTGCAATTTCCTTGTTATTAACTAACTGTTAGCGACTGGTGGAAAGTGGAGCAAGTACATTTCGGTAAACTTGAAACACTTGTTTATTTCGTTTTTGCAACTTACACTTACTAAAATGACTCAATATAATAAATCAAGCCTATTTTGAAGAAATTATATATACAGAAACTAGTGAAATATTTAAATAAACCATAACAAAATCCCGGCAACTCAGTAAAATATCATTCTAATGTAAGAAAATTTCGGCCCCCCTTCTTTCTTAGTTTATTGTTGAAGTTACTATTTCTTTTATTGGGATTGAATAAAGATGGAATTTCGCGTCTCTGAATTAGGTCCTTCAAGTTGCACCGCGAGGCTATTAATATAAAATATATTAATCCATTAAAAAAGAAATGGCACGTACGTAGGCCTACTCTAAAAATTTGAATTTTATTTTATTTTTTTATTAACACATTGATAGATCAAACTTATAAAAAAAAAAAAAAAATGTAAATGCTATCTCGAGTAAAAAATATAGTATGGTTTTTGAAAACCATAATTGCCCCCCCCATAATTTTAACAATTTTGTAAGGTGCCATGGCCCCCGGAAAACAAACCTAGGATCTCCAGTCTATGTGGGGCATTGGTCTGACTCTGTTTGTGTCAGACCACTGGACCATTTTAATTATAAATCTAATGTTTGCAAAAATATATTGTGAAAAAAAATAATATTGACATTTAAAGTCATTTATGCCCGTTTGCACCAACACATCTTAGATTTTAAGCTCGTCTTACATCTTACAATTGAATTTGAAACAGGAAATCGAATCTTAAGATCCTCTATTTGTTCCTTCATCGCATACCGTAAATAATAACAATAAGATATATTTATTTCAAAAAAATATATATTCTATGTAAAAATAGTTTGCCAGGCTCGCCGGCTAAAAATAGTTGAATAGCTAAAATCCAACATTTTGCTTTTTAGGTTATGGAAGACTCAAGGCGAGCTTAAGATCTAGGAAGTTTTGATGCAAATGGACATTAAAATGTAATTTAACCTCATTAAAAATGACATGATTGCGTGTTTGTTAGCTTGTGGGAGGAGTGTTTAAGGAGTTCAGCAAAAATTATCAACATTTCACCGTTTAATGAAAATTTAAATCATTCCTACTGAATAATTAATACTTTTTTTGAAAAGAAGTTTTTGGGATTAAATACACGAGCGGATCAAATTCTAAACTAAATTTTCAAAAAGAAAAAAAAAGTGAAACTCTCTGATTTGTAATAGAAAGAAAATAAACTCATATTGTAAAAACTATAGAAATAGGTTTAGAATTCCAACTCACGTTTACAAAGTGATAATAACAAAATCACAAATGGCTTCGACACTTATTTGAAAAAAAAAAAAAATGTCAAGGATGAATTGAACTCAACTCAATCTCTACCTACTCTAACAACAATTTCATCATGATATTTGTAATTTGTATGAATAAATAATTATCATTATTATTGCTAGTTATACGTACGTGTGCATGTCCCTCGGATTTATTTATTTTCTTCTAGAATAATAATAATTTAATAAACTAATGAATAACATAACCAATAAAGTCTAACAACAATAATGAAAAAAGGAGCCATTTTTACTTCAAAGAATAATTTATTCGATTTATTGATTTATTTAATTTTTTTTTTTAATTTATTTCTGAGGCCTATTTTATTTATTTTAATTAAAATTTAAATGAGAGAAATGTACTTGTAATATTTCTATTAATTAATTTAGATAAAAATTGGACGATAACTCGTAAGATTCTTTGACCTCGATCAAAGTGCGTCTCCTTTCACTTATCCCAAAGACCTTGTTTTAATTAAATGCAGAAAGAATGATGAATGGCAGTTGTTTTCTTTTTTTTTCTTCTGCTCGTTAGCAATTGAATTGTGTATAAAAATAAATAAATAGTGAGTTAACTAATCTTGGATTGATGTAGATGCTTAAAGCAAGAGTATATTGAGGACTCCGTGGCGCAACGGTAGCGCGTCTGACTCCAGATCAGAAGGTTGCGTGTTCAAATCACGTCGGGGTCAATGGATTTTTTTTTAAATTAACAATTGAAAAAATTTTCTTTTCATTTAAAATAAACAAGGAAAAGTGAATTATAAAATTTTTTTAATAAGCAGACGTCGAACTCGCTCCCTTTCGTAAATTTATGTCGATTTAAATACTTTTTTCTAGTCTATTTTTTTTATTTTTTATCTTCTATGGTATATAGGTAGATAGCCTATTTTCTGAAAAATTGAATGTCTAAAAAGCCCCTCTAGTATTATTATTTATTTTAGCAATCTATTCTTAATCTTTTTGTTACTAATTTGTCCTAATAATTCTTTTTTCTTTGTTTCAGGTAAAGAATAAATTTTTTCCTCGCTAGCACTCTACTTTCTCTTCTATATCCTGTGAGTCAAAAAAATTATTTTACTAACCTATCTTTGAAAGGTTTAATTTTTTAACTATAAAAATATTTTATAGTAAAAAATCGGGAGTGATTTCACCTCGGCTCTAAAAAAGTCGGAAAGAATTTACAGTAGTAGTAAATTCAAAGGGGCGCTCTCACTGGATTAAGTGCTAGGGACCAAAACGTTTTTTCCGCGAACCAGTTTTTTATGCTGAATACGTATATGTAATTATTATTTTTCTACGACCTATAGTTCAGACCGTAATTTTTATGCGTATAGGCGAACACCGGAATCTCTGCATAATATAGGGTAGGATTAGTGGCGTAGTGAACTTAATTCGTGCCCGGGGCACAATACCTTTTAGCGCCCCCCCCCCCCATTCGAAAACCATATAACATTATACAGGGGCGTATATAGAATTTTTCGGGGGGGGGGGGGGGCCCGAACTAAATTTTCTTCCCTGCGGAAAATTACCTTTTTTTTAGGGAGGCTAAATTTTGCGGAATTTTTTTCCCTTCCTGCGGAAAAATTTTATTTTTTTTGCGGAACCAAATTTTCCCGTCACGCGGAAAATTTTTTCCCCGGACATTAAAATTATTTTTTGTTTATCGAACCATTTGGCGCCCCTTTGTGAGTAGCGCCCGGGGCATGATGACCCCCCTTGCCCCCCTCGCTACGCCACGGGGTAGGATATATCCCCAAAGGATAATTTTTTTCTCCAACAAACATTTATTTATTTAATAATGTAATTTATTTATTTATTTATTTTTTAATCACCAGGTTTTTCCTATTATATAAAAGAATTAAATTAAAACGCGAGGTGAGGGGACTCTCTCGATTCTCTCTTTATTTTAGTCTGAAAATAAAAATCCATTAACTCGACCACTATTTCTTTAACATCTATATCTATCTTTAATTAAGTCATTAGTGTCAAACTTGACACGTTGTGGAAACTCTGAAGAGTAACTCTCATGGGAATGATACTGAGGTGGGTTCCCGTTTCCTTCCTCAGGAGGAGGCATCTCAAATAGAGTTTGATTATTTATTGCCATGAGGTGGATTTGAACTCGGGTTGTATTCTTTAACATAATATTCTTTAAAATAATACTACAACAATGACACGTTACTTGTCTATTATATGTCTATAATCAAAGTAGATGGCTAAGAATTTATTTAAAAAATTAAAATATCACTTAAGCCAGCCAGTCAGTCTGTCCCCCCCCCCCTTATGGCTGGATACGCGTATCTTCACAATTTTGAAACAAAATTTTACCTGGCTTCATCACAGATATTTTAAAGAATAAATTTTCAGAGATATTAATTGTTGAAGTTGGTTTTTTCCGAATGATTGGGGATAGGGAGTTGCTGTGACATCCCGTCCTGTGAAAGAGACGTAAAGAAGGTCCCCTCTCAGTGATGCATTCTTCGAAAGGAGCCGGTGCTGAGGGAGTCCCTCCTCCCTAGCATATAAATTGGATAAAAGGGTGAATCCAGAAATAAGGATTAGTTCACTAGCTAGAAACGAACGCAGGAGGAGGAGATAGGAAATAATGTAACTTCACGTAAATGGCTACGGCCAGAAGCCGGTTGGTTTTGAGGTGTGTGTGTCTTCGTGCTCGAAAGCACCTCGGGTAAATAAACGGGGATTCCGATAGGAATTTCAAATAATAATAAAAAATAAAAAATACTTGTTAATATAAAGGGTATTTTTATTCATCATTTGCTGCGGATTATGAATCTGAAGACTTTCAACACAACTCGGGTTCGAATTCAGCCTACCGCAAATAATTATATTTATATTTATATTATATTCATGGAATACACAAATGAAAAGAATATATAAATACAATATTTCCCTATACATTTCCTATGGGAGAAATCGTAACTTTAAGAATTAATAACTCAAAAAGTTATAGGAATTCCGGGATGAAAATAATTTTCCTGTAATCCCGAGAAGGTCCTCTTTATGCATATAAAATTTCATTTCAAAATTCCAACGGGAATTCGCCCAAATAGAGCGTGACAGACAGACAGGACATTAGCGAATTATATATATAGATTGAAGAACTTGTCCTGTTTTTATATAATTTAAAAAATACTACTATATTATATAAAAATGCACAAAAAACAAAACCAATATGCATTTATATTTCTTGATTGACAAAAAGCGTTTAAAAATAAAATAACGCATAGAAACAGATTTTTTTTTTATTAAATGGAATAAATTGTTTGAGTAGAACAATGCAAATGACCAAGAGGAAAAGTATTCTTTGCCTAGAATTACGTAATAGAAATGAATTTCTAATAAAGCAATTTTATCCTTGAGGAAAATATTTTTCTTTTCATTTTCGTTTTTTGATTCCCTTTTTTTTTTTTTTTTTTCTCCTAAATTCAAATTCAATCGATCGGGTTGCTGCTGCTGCTGCTGTTGCTTGTTGTTTTGGAATGATTCAGAAACCCGTTTGCATCCGGACTGACCCTGAAAAAAGGTGTAGCAACAACTGCATGAATGATGATCAACCAGAAAGCTATTTCGCCTTTCAAAGTAGAAGTAAAAGAAGAAGAAGAGGCAAAAAGCGAATGACTTTGACTTGACCAAAGAGCAAGGAGAGAAATGCATTCATTATAACAAACAAATAAAAAAAAAAACAACAAGTACCATGATTTGACTCTTTTTCATTTGTATAGTCTTGAATTTTATTAAGATTTTCAATATGACCAGGCAAAATGAACGTTGGGTCTAAGATCGCCTTGTTCCCGCAATCCGCCACGGTCTGTTCGTTTCACCTACCATTGCAGTATAATTTGCACATTTTACCCCTGCAATTTGTTTAATTTTTGCACGCTAGCAGAAACTGCATTCTGTTCGTTTGAAACTTGGCCCCGGTCAGAAAATTTAGATTTTGATGCATATTAAACTCAATTAAAAAGCTGAGGTGAATTGTGCAGGTATGGGCGTAACTAGAGAATATGGCTGTGGGGGGCCATGGGACCAGACATCCTCGCTGGGAGAGGCCATGGGATCACCTAACCTCCGGGGGGCCTGGAAAGCCCCATATTTTCTCAATTTTTCTTGGAGCAAGGAGCTTTCTGGGGGGGGGGCACCCCCTAGTTACGCCCATGTGTGCAGGGCGATCTCAGTGCCAAAGCTTTAGTAGATGACCACCTTTTGCTACCATTTTAATCCACTTTGATTAAAATAATATCGAATAATTTTTAGGCTTTATTTTCATTTTTTTTTTTTTTCATTATTATTATTTTTCCCATTCATACTCACATTCACACACACATAAATTCAGTCTTTTCGACAACTTAAGCCATATAAGTCTTTAAACGATAACCGTTATTATGAATATATGGGTCCAGGCATTCTTATTTAAGCCATTTGGTATTATTATTATTTTTATTAATTTAAGGATCAACTAAATATTCGAAACAATCCAAGACAAAAATGACAACTGAAGGTTAGGTTAGGTTATTAAGGACCCATTTTGCAAGTTGATGACTTCATTCGAACAGTTAACAAAAGTTGCACTTTTTGTTATATACCTAAAATTAGGGTCCGACCGAAACAAGATTTTCAGCCGAAACCGAAACCGAATATTCGGCCTCAACCTTAGTTTCGGCCGAAACCGTAACCGAAACCGAAACTTGTATTTCCTATAAAATTTTTTTTTCATTTTACCTTTTTTTTTTTTTGAATTTTTTTCCCTCCCGTGAAAATCATTTTACCTTTTTTTTTTTAGGGAGACTAAATTTTTTTTCTCCCTCAAGTGCAAATTATTTGACCTTTTTTTTTTTTGCATGCGAGTCTCATCCCATTTTTTCAGACTCTGGTTTCGGCCGGCCGAAAGGTTCGGCCACTTTTTGGCCGAAACCGAAACTTCGGCCGAAACTGGCCGAAACCATAACCGAAACCGAATATTCGGTCGGTTCCTACCTAAAATATTTTGCTTTGTTTGTAAATTTAGGAGCTTAGTGGAGCTCATGTGGGCTACCCTGAACTGCTTGCTATGTTCAATGTGAAAAGCCTTTCTGACAGAAGAAGATCATCTCCTATGGCTTAAATAAATAAATGCATTTTACAACATGAATTCTAATGTACAGTACTGTCGGAAACCAAATATATGTCGACACAAAATCTGATGTGACAAGCACAGAACCTAACAAGAAAGTTGTGTTCTGTGCGACCATCACACCAGATTTTTTTTCTTGTCGAAGGCCTTATGAAATGTTGATCCTTCCTGTTTGGGATTTGGAGATCCGATTATTTTTCCTAAACTCTCAGGGGTGCAAAATTTCATTCCAATAGGGAGTTGCTCAAACAGGCGGACGAACATTAGCGAATTTTTTATTTGGAAGATATTGTACTTATTTGTTATTTGTAAATGATAAGCATTAAATTCCAAGAGAGAAAATCAAATTTATTACATATTAAATATGACATGAAAGAGATAACTCGGTGCCTGTTAGTGCCTGGCACTAACACTAAATAACTCCCCGTCTGGCAACTCCCATCCCGCTTATCAACAAATACGTATCAATATAAAGGATTAAATACGCTTTATGTCAACTAGCCCGCTTTCTCCGCCCCCTCACTTTTTATCCCCTCATCGACATATCTGGCTCGGTTCCGCCCTCTCGCCTATTCCTTTAGACGGTGCGAATTAATTATTCGGAACACAAGAGTCTACTAATTAAAATATCCTTTCCATAGGACGAAATCGTAACTTCCCTAATTGAAAAGTTTTAGGGATGGTTGCTTCAGTTATAATTAACTAGTTATCCCTCGGATAAGCTAGCTTACTATAAATTTCGAGTCTTTTCACTTCTAGTTAAGCTAATCATATTAAAGAGCCCAAGTCGGAGGTAGATAGCAAAGACCTAGAGTTCGGTATATGGCTTAATTAACCAAGGGGTGAATTTAGAAACACAGGCTTTTTGTTTGTTTGTTTTTTTTAGAAATCTTTAAATTTTGCTTTTGAAGTTGTGGCTGTGATGTGATTATAGTGGAGAATTGGAGGTTGCCTGAATTTATTTGGCCGAAACGTCTTATCCTGGAAGTTTTATTAACCTGGACAATCCCAATTTGGCTGATATCTCCAATTCTCCACTATAACTTTAAATTTTTGTTATTAAATTAATTAATTTTTTTTTTTATAAATGATGCTTTTATTAAGTGCCAACTTCACAAAACTTTGCTTACACCTTAGATAGCTAATTAATTATATTTGAAAAACCTCATTTTTTTAAACTCTAAGGTTAAGCATGTTCTTGTTTACTATATCGATGATTTGCTATCGTTCAGATAAATTTGCTTGTTGACTAGAACTGAAATAAATGACCCTTAGAATGTTCTATAATTCTTAGAAGGTCCGTATAAAATTTGACGTCAAATCGCCAAGATGTTCAAACTAAACAGACATATAGATGGAAGGACGGAGATTAGCAAATTTATAGGCTTTTATGTCAAAGACAGATCTGTCTGTCTTTTTATAACGCATATACTCCGGAACCATTGGATGCCAGGCAGTCCGATGATTTTATATAAGCCATTTGGATACCAAATGGATTGGATGGATTTTTCTGAAGTAGGTAGGGAATTTCCCTGGGGTGATTTGAGGCTTTATTTCATGAAACAGCTTCCTGGGAATATGACATGGAGCAATGGGAGGAGATACACACCAGTTGAAAAAAATTTTGAAGAAATTATATTATAATTAATAATTTTCCAAAATATTTAAGAGATTCAAATTATTACTACGTTATTCCCTGCTCCATGTACTATATGTTTACTTAATTTCAAAGGGGGAAAAGGAGGCGATTAGCCGAGAGAATAAAGCAGTTAGTTGAAGACAACTCGAGTTCAAATCCACCTCAAGGAAATAAATTACCCAACTCTATGCCTCCGCCTGAGGAAAGAAACGGGAACCCATCTCAGTATCATTCTCATGAGAGTTACTCTTCAGAGTGACACTAATGACTAAGAGAGAGAATTTCAAATAGATTCATTGAAAATTGTGAATTTTTATAGAACATATACATACATACGTTTTTCCTATTTCATTTTTACTGGGGTATACAGATTAGTAGTAGCTTATTAGAAATATTGAGTTTTATCTCGCTTTATGAAAAATTATAACAATTAAATGGGGATGGGAGATATATCAATTTATTAATTAGCCTGGGAATATGTATAAAAAACTGTCTGAATAATATTAGGGCAGGTGGGCCCGAGCCATATATGAAGAGTGCCCAGTCCCCTCGAGGGTCCAGTATTTAATAATTTATGGCGTAGCAAATTACATCAAGAGCTAAATAAAGTTTAGTATAAATATGACACTAGATGGAAACAATTTTTTGGCAGATTTATATTAAACTCACAGCTATTGTTATCGTTAATTTCCCGGGAATCATGTATAATAGATCAGTGATGGCCCGAGGCCGCGAGGTTGACTACTCCTGTGTGAATGGTAGCTCTGATTAAGAGACTAGAAAGTTTTGCAATTTCAAATTGAATTGTTTTATTAGCTTAGGAAAAACCGCACAAATTTATTACAATATTGAATTAATAATAATATGAATGGATGGATCAAAATGATTTGAATAATTAAAATATTATATAAGTATTAATTCAATTATCTAAAAAAAAACAATTTTTTTCCGGGAAAAATATTATTTATTTTTTACAATATTTCATCATTTAAAATGAAGGTCTCTGAGCTCTCAAATTCCAATTATAATAGAATTACGTGATAGTCATTGAACCAATCTGTTTTCTTGTTGGCCTTGATTAGATTAATAAATTTATTAGGCAAAAATATTACCTTTATAATAGAATTGCAAAATAATTCTGAAGATGCTCTTATTTTGGAATCGAAAAGGTTTACTCTCTATTCTGGATTGCCCTTTTCGAAGAGACAGTTGCAGAGTCTCCACTTGGATTTTTAAATTAAATAACTCAAAAAACAAAAAGTGAAAGCTGTAAAAAATATGGGGTACCGAAGTTTTGAAATTAGTTACCAAAATGTGATATTTAATCACAATACCACACGTTGTTCCACTCACGTTTAACCGTCAGATTGTTATGGACACTTCTTAAAAGTTTTAAAAATGAATTTAAGCTCACCTCGGGCGGATACAAGGGGGGGTAAAGGGGGTAATTACTCCCCCTGAGACTTGAAAAAAATACTTTTTTCGAAAAGAAAAATGCATTTTTAATGTAAAATTTTAAAAATTAATACTTAAAAATTTGATTTATATTTATATTCTGGCAAACAAGTACAGAATGCGCCTTTAAATTACCGAAATTAAGAAAAAAATGTGAGCTGTGCGACCAGTCACTCCAGATTCCCCCCCCGAGAAACACCTCTGGATCCGCCACTGACTCACCTTCAGGTCTATTCTCTAAGCAAAAACATCTGAAATCGGCGCGCATTAACACCTCCTTGCCTCAAATTGCTATTCTGTAAGCAAAAAATTTAACGCTAAAGCGTTAACATTTAGTCAATAGTGTTTTAAAATTAACTTCATGTCTAGGGGCCTTTAAACCGCATAAAAATGGCGTCTTTAACCTAAAAAGTAAGGTTATGACAGCTTTCAGATAAAAGCATCATGTTAACGTCGCTGTTAAAACTTGGTTTAGAGCAGCGTTTTCATAACTGTGAGGCGCGCCTCTCTAGGGAGGATTATTCTAAGGGGAGGAGCGAAATTAGCCACAGCGAGCAATTTTCCAAACTGAGCCAAAATTATTTCTTTTATTGTGACGTTTAGGCCACTAGTCTAGGCCATCATCAGGGCCGGAGGAGAGAATAAATGAAATTTTAATTTCAAAATTAAAATATCATTTTTCATTCAAAATTAAAATTGTCATTTATTCTCGCCTTCGACAAATTTCTTCTTTGAATGAAAAATGAGAATTTTAATTTTGAAATTAAAATTTAATTTATTCGCTCTTAAGAAGGCCGAAACGTCACAATAATTTTGGCTGCATATGACTAGAAATTTTTTTTTTTGACTCCGCTTTAATATAAATTTATATTTTTCAGCATTTTGTCTATGTGGGGGGGGGGGAGGCGTCATATGATTAAATTTTTTTAAGGGAGGCGTTGTAACATAAAGTTTGGAAACCACTGGTTTAGAGAATATCATTTTTTTTAACACTGGTGTTATTACTTTACTTTTTAACACCCAATTTATTATGTTAAATTTTAACGTCAGTTTTTAGAGGAATAGACCTGCTTTTGTTTCATTCTTCTATCGATCTTTATTTATTTTTTACTTTTCTTTTTTCGGCCATTAGAGACCATTTATGTTTATTATTTTACCGATGTACCGGTGGCTACCGGGGGACGTTCTAACCCTCATTCCCCGAGGTTATCTAAACTTAATTTGAGGTTCCCTTTTAAATCTTTT
>JAKCPI010030108.1:0-20801 GCA_023213315.1 Euborellia annulipes | reverse complement strand
ACTTTCTCTTACCTATGTATATATGTAATATATATATAGAGAGAAAGTATTGGTTTCATGTCAAAAATTCGATGTCGAGATTTTGATGGATCTTCACGTTTTGAGGTCCCCTGAATCCAAAAAAGTGGTTTTCGCGACATGGTCTGTCTGTGTGTGTGTGTGTGTGTGTGTGTCTGTGTGTGTTCAATTTTAAGCATGAAGGAATTGAGCTAGGATGCTGAAATTTTATATTTAAGTTAAACACCCCCCGGGACCGACAAAATAAGCTTTTAATCAAAATCGGCCAAAAAGTACTAGTACTTTACTGATGTACTTTTTCAGTTTTTTTCGATTTTCTCAAAATTCGCTCTAACGATTTTGATTAAAATTCAAAAATCAATTATTTTTTAGATGCTCTTTCAAATGTATATTCTCGTTTTGCCCTCAAAATTGTTTGAAGCACACTTTACTCTTGTGCTTCATAGGAAAGATAGGAGAAATAAATGGTTGCCATGGTAACCGAATTTAAATCTTTTTCTTTTTATTAGATTAAAAATCAATTATTATTTAAACGCCCATTTTTTTTTTTCGGAGAAAACATATCTCTCTCTCTCACAAAACTATCTTCTCTCTTTCTACGCGTTTTAAATTTTTCTACCTTATCTTCGCATTTGGCCAATGTTAATTTCGATTCAAAAGGGGGTCCCCTTTGGAACTTTTTACGCATTGTGTCATTCAATGACACTTATTTTACTAAATTAGTTGACTAAATTATTAAAAATGAATGTTCAGAATCCAAAAATCAGTATTAAGATAAAGAAAAAGATGGATAAAATCAAATGTCACTTATCGAACAAGGGATGTCGAAATGTTGAACAGCGTGCAGCCGAATGTCCTCAAGACAAAGGAATATGTCGGCCTGATGTCTCCCAGGACAAAGAAATTGGCTTCCTCCAGCCAGCAGCCGAGTTGAACAAAGAGTTCATATGATTGCCAGGTGGCGAATGTTGGTTGATCAAACAGATCAAAATTATAATATAAATTATAATTTTATTTCTCTCTCTCCGATTAATTAATAGTGACTACTTAGTCAATGTCCTATTGTTTATATTAAAGTTATAAACAATAGAGATTTAAATTAGCAAATTAATCGCCAATTAACAAGGAGTCCAGATGGACTCTCTAGTTTCGTGTACAATCGAAACCAGCTAATTGTTTGCCAAATGTGCAAACAAAGAGAGAGAGAGAGAGAGAGAGAGAGAGAGAGAGAGTCGGTGTCTTCTCAAGTAGTTACAAAGACAGAGGCTGGACTCATACTGAATGCTGACAGGGCGAAGGGCTTCGAGACTCGGTTGACCGGATGGGCTGAGGCCATAAAACTCGCAATTTTTATGGACAGTATACGCCATCTGTTAGGGACTTGCCTTACACTTTGCAATTTGTGTTAAATTTGAAATATTTAAAATTATTATTGATTTTGGCTGCAACATTTACATTTATCCCTTTCTGATCTATCCATTATCGTCCAAATTATTATCATTATGGTACGTCGCATTTTGTCAAAAAAAATCTGTCTTAGGTCTTTCCAGTCTGCCTAACTCCTGTCTTTATTTTCTAATTTTGGTTCTGACACTTCTCCAAATTTTCTAGTTCCCTTTTACATCTTTCTTCTAAGAATTTCTTCATTTCTTCTGTATCTTCTGGGTCCTTTAGTCCTTCCCGAAATTGCTTTATCTTCCCTTTCTCCTGTTCAAAATATGCAATATAGAATTTGAACCCTAGCTCCAAGGGGGCATGATTCGGATAGAAAATTGGTTTTCAGTGATGTACCTATTAGCAAATAGAATATGCAATTGCATAGGAATCCGGGCTCTAGTTATTACTAAGTCTAGCGTTTTACCATCTCTATTAAGTACATCGTTTTTTAGACAACCCATTGAATTTTGTGAATTGTTTTAATTAGGGTCCGACCGAAACAAGATTTTCAGCCGAAACCGAAACCGAATATTCGGCCTCAACCTTAGTTTCGGCCGAAACCGTAACCGAAACCGAAACTTGTATTTCCTATAAAAATTTTTTTTCATTTTACCTTTTTTTTTTTTGAATTTTTTTTCCCTCCCGTGAAAATCATTTTACCTTTTTTTTAGGGAGACTAAAATTTTTTCTCCCTCAAGTGCAAATTATTTGACCTTTTTTTTTTTTTTTTGCATGCGAGTCTCATCCCATTTTTTCAGACTCTGGTTTCGGCCACTTTTTGGCCGAAACCGAAACTACGGCCGAAACCATGATTTTTGGCCGAAACTGGCCGAAACCGTAACCGAAACCGAATATTCGGTCGGTTCCTAGTTTTAATCTACTACAATTGGTAGCCAATTCATCATCAAATTGGTTACCATAAATTTGTAAATTGAAATCACCAACGATCACTATTATATCATTATCATTAAAATTGTATCACTCAAATTTATCATAGAATTGTTCATATTCTTCCATTTTAGATTTGATTTGATTTGATTTATTAAATTATATTGGGCAAGGGCTGATTAGCCCCATTAGCCCTTATGAAAATAATACATGATATATATAAATATTGATAATTATAGACAGGTACATAAAAATAGTTAAAAAAAAAATATATGGTAATTGGTACATAGACTTATTCTTAAAGTTTTTACACAAACATATTTCTCTCTTACTTGTTAGTAGAATGGAACTGCGCACTTCTGAGCGTCCCGTACTAGTCAGCCGCGAAGCGACCGGCCTATGAGGCCAGATCTGACCATACCAGAGAACCCCGAAAGGGACCCGGAGCGCCTAACACCAAGCGGTAGGCCATTCCAAAGTCTAACCGCCTCCACCCTCCGTATATGCACGTCCTGTGCTTCGGGAACTTAAGTGTCAGAATATTTACCTTAGACCCCAGAAACTCAAAATAGCCCCTCAAATAATCAGGGCACTCTCCCCTCAACACCCTTCAGGTTAACCTCAGGCAGGCAAACTCCCTCATCTCACGAACCCTAAGCCATCCGACACTTTCAAAACAAGGTGACACATGCGAATCTCTTCTTAATCGGTAGACGAACCTGACCGCATAATTTTGAGCTCTTTGGAGCTTGTTAGCCAAGACGCAGGTCAGGTCCGTCATCACCACCGAGCCATAGTGGAAATACTGGAAAACCAGAGCCTGCACCAAACGAGCCTTCATGCTTATGGAGAGAAATTTTCCCATTTGATTTTGGAGAAAAAAAGTTCTAATAACAGCTATATATTGAACCTGATGTTTGGAATGGATTTTGTGGGCTGAACGAGACGAAAATATAGTTTGAACAGAGATTTATTAATTGGCGATTAAGATAATACAATATATATATATAAATGAATGGAAATTATAAGGAACATAAAAGTCTTCGTAGTGGGAAAAATGGCGAACAAACGTTGACGAGCGAGAACGAGTGAATGAAGCAACACTTGCTGTGGCGTTGTGCCGATATAGGTGTTGCCAACTTTTGAGAGACAAATTCGCTCTATTTTAAATTTTCCCAATAGAACCATCTTTATGATTTAAAAATTTAAGCCAAACACTACTTGGGCATTCCAAGGAATAAATTTGTTCACAGTTGTAAGGTGATTTAGACATATTAACAGCAATCAATACCATGGGCGTCCGCAGGGGGGCAACCAGGCACTTGCCCCCCTCTGGAAAATTAAAATGATACAAAAAATGTATAAAACAAAAAAAAAATGCAAAAAAAACTTTTTCATTATACATCCACCTTGCCGCGGTGAGAAAGCTTTAAATACTAAGAGATGTATAACATTATTAATCAAAGCAAAAAATCCTGCGGACGCCCTTGATCAATACCCCACCCCCTCGAGTTTTATGTGTGTCGGTGGGAATACGATCTTTCCTAAAAATAGTATACACACTAGGGAAAAGTTCCGAAGTTTGAAAGTTTTAATTTAACCATGTTTCACTTAAGCAGATCACTGTGGGAATTTCAACTTGACATTGTAAAGAAACTCTTCGCATTTTGTCCGGAGTCCCCTCACGTTATGATAATTGATCTCTATGTCTTGTTTTCCAGACGTTGAAGATGTTCGTTTTTTGAATCATTTTCTCTGTTTACCATAAAAGTCATTTATTAAAATGCCTTCAGGCCGGGCATCTTCATGGTGTACCGAGTTATAGTCTTCAGCATTAATTGATAAGTGAAATGAAGCATAAGTGTCGTGTTTTATTCGAAGCTTAGTGAATTTCGCACTTATTATATTTAATTCTTTGGATAAATAATTTTCCATATCCTGCACAGTTGTTTCTGGAGCCAGCCTGGTTATGAACAATTCCTTACTTTTAGTTTTTTTAACTGATTTAAGAGCTGTTGACTTTGTAATGATATATTTAAAATATCATGAAATTGGCTGTGTGTTAATAATCTCCTTCTTTTTCTAAATTCTCTTTAATTTTTTTTACTTTCCTATCAAATGGTTGCTTATAGGCCTATACAAATCTTTCTTTAATTTTTTTTATTGTCTTTTTTAAATTTCAAATAATATCTTTGGTTGAATGATGGTTAGTAATCACTTGGCATACTAGATGTCGTCCATTACTCGCAAGCAGAGAGCACGGACATAGGCAAGGAGAAGAGTGGGAAGTGGAAGGAGGAGCGAGGAGGGGCTTGAAGACAACGCGCTCTCACAGACGGATATATACAGATATACCTAGGCACCTTGTGGAAGGAGTCACTCACACGCACGCAACCAAGGTCACTCTCTCTCTCTCTCTCTCTCTCTCTCTCTCTCTCTCTCTCATCACATCAGCTGTTTCACCCCGGGCTAAAATACCACAAGTGCCCTTCAAGGAACACCACAAGGGAGAAAGAGGGTGTTTCTTCACAAGGAGCAACGCACAAATCACCACCACATCGTCATCGGCACCTCACCCCCTCTCTATCTCTTCAGGCCAGAGAAACCGGACAACAGTGAGCTAAAACTGATTTTTTTTATATAAATTATTTCATGAAATAATTCACTAGTGAAAAGATCTGATCTTAAAAGAACTTAAAAACTCGATTTTAATGCATTTCAAATATCCAAATTCCTAGAATCAGTGAACCGCCATCTTGAATTTTTCTAATTGCAACAAATATAATCACATTAATAAAAGCCTATAGTTAAAAATATTCATTAATTATTAAATAATTGTAAATTAAATTTAATTATCTCAAAGATCTTTCAATTTTTTTAACTAATTTTTTTTATAATTTTTATATTAACGAGATCGAGATATAATCAGAAGAAAATCCAATTCGGATGGGAATCAGGGCAGATAAATTAATAAATCTGATATTTATTTTTTTAATCATTTTTAATTTTTATTTTTTAATATTTTTTAATTTTTGTTTTTAATATAAATCAATACATAGTCTTTTTTTTTAATTTTGTTGAAGATCGAAAGAGACCGGAGATAAATTTCCAGGAATTTAGCCTGCAAGGAAACAAGAAAGACAAATCAGAATCACTATTAAATTTAATTAAATTATTATATTATTTTAATTTTTATTCAAATATTTTGAATGCCATAAGGGAAATATATCCGCACATAGAATTTTAATTTTTTAAACCTAGAATTCTAAGAATTCAAACCAGGGAGCTGGAATCACTCAAATCTAATATTTAAATTTATAATCATAATTTAATATTATCTACGTGGAAAGTATCGAGGCCATTGAGGCGAGCCCACAGGGCGAAACTTTGTGCGACGTTTCGGTGTCCGAACGTCCACACACCAGATAGAGTAACGTTTCGGTGTTGAAGTTCGTAACAACTCTCCCGGCGTTACCTATCACCTACACAACAAATCTCACATACACAGAAACACAATTTTTAATATTTATCCCCAAAGAGGCAAGCTCAAGAATTTGAATTTTAATTATTTTAATTTTTACCAAGCATTCTATCTGTGATATCTCTCCATTCTGTCTTTCTATTTTCCTTATTTTTCTTTTTTTATTCTTCCTTATAACTTAACTCACATAAAACTCACTTCTTTTTTTTGTATCTATAAGCACTTTTCTTTTAACTCTTTCAGCTCTTCATTTAATTTCTTAACAGCATCCAGTTTAAGGGTCTAATCAGCCCTTATTGGACCCAGCGAAGCAGATAATAAAGTCCTACGGTAATTAAGGGTAGCTACCCCCCACTCTAGATTACGGTAGGCGTGGAAAATCAATTGCCAGTAGGTAGTTTAAACCACTATAACTTCATTGAGCCCTGACGTGGAGGAATAGACTCTTTTTTCTTCTTTTTATAAGTGACCATCACAAATCCATCATTGTCATCTTCAGATTGTTTAGAATTTTCTGAGGAGACATTTTTAATATACTAGCATCGGAGTTGGAAGACGTCGACGGACAAGTGATTATAGTAGTTGATGATTTATCTACTTCAGAAATGTCGTCCATTTTATAATTAATGTTCGGATGCGTTTTTGTTAATGATTCTGATTTAGGATTTGTGTCGAGTTTTTTAACAGATTGTTTTTTAGGAATAGATTCAGAAGAGAAAAGTTTTTTTAATTAATTATTTCACTCTTCAATTCTTGGATTTCCATTCCCACATATTTCAATTCATTAGTTAAATTATTTACAACTTTGAGTATTTCAAGAAAATAAATTTCATAATTTTTATCTGGATTTTCATTATTTTTAACAGCAGATGTGTTTCTCAGTTCACAATTCAGATTCTCAATCAGATTGCATTCTTTGCAAATAAAATTAATTTCATCTTTTTCATTTTCATCCCTTAATAAAATTCCTCGATCAGTAGGGCTAATAGTAGATTGATTAAATTTTTTTATACAATTAAGGTGTATTTTTTTCTGACATAGACCATCACAATTTAAGATGGATTGAAAATTCCAGACTTTTATTTCACATAAATGACAATTTTTGCAAGGCATGTTCAAAAAAAAAAAATATCTATACTATTATATAAAAGACAATCTCTGTCTGTCTGTCTGTCTGTCTGTCTGTTTGTAACGCATAGACTCCGAAACTACTGGACCGATTTTCATGGAGTTTTTTTTAATGGGTAGGGAATTTTCCGGGGGTGGTTTTAGGCTATCATTATATCGAATTAGGGGTAGGGAACCCCCCTTTTTGGGGGTTATCAATTACCCCATAGCAAAGCATTGGAAAACAGGATCTAACTCGCTTTATGAAAAATATATTTATCAAATCTTTAAAATGAAAAATAAAAACTCTTCCTCCCCCTAACAATTCGACATTTGAAAAGATTTTTCCGCTCTGCGCCCCCCCCCCCCTAAAATTTTATTTTTTTTATTTTTCATTCGATTTTAATAAAATTTAAAATGACGCTTTCTTAGGGTGTAAATAATTGAAAAATGGTATTTTAGACATCAGAAAGTTCAATCACCCCCCTGACCCCCCCTAAAATTTATTTTTCATTCGATTTTAATAAAATTTAAAATGACGCTTTCTTAGGGTGTAAATAATTGAAAAATGGTATTTTAGACATCAGAAAGTTCAATCATCCCCCTGACCCCCCCTAAAATTTATTTTTCATTCGATTTTAATAAAATTTAAAATGACGCTTTCTTAGGGTGTAAATAATTGAAAAATGGTATTTTAGACATCAGAAAGTTCAATCACCCCCCTGACCCCCCCTAAAATTTATTTTTCATTCGATTTTAATAAAATTTAAAATGACGCTTTCTTAGGGTGTAAATAATTGAAAAATGGTATTTTAGACATCAGAAAGTTCAATCATCCCCCTGACCCCCCTAAAATTTATTTTTCATTCGATTTTAATAAAATTTAAAATGACGCTTTCTTAGGGTGTAAATAATTGAAAAATGGTATTTTAGACCCCAGAAAGTTCAAACACCCCCCTGCCCCCCCCCCTGAAATTTATTTTTCATTCGATTTTAATAAAATTTAAAATGTTGCTTTCTTAGGGTGTAAATAATTGAAAAATGGCATTTTAGACATCAGAAAGTTCAATCACCCCCCTGACCCCCCTGAAATTTATTTTTCATTCGATTTTAATAAAATTTAAAATGACGCTTTCTTAGGGTGTAAATAATTGAAAAATGGTATTTTAGACATCAGAAAGTTCAAACACCCCCCTGACCCCCCTGAAATTTATTTTTCATTCGATTTTAATAAAATTTAAAATGTTGCTTTCTTAGGGTGTAAATAATTGAAAAATGGTATTTTAGACATCAGAAAGTTCAAACACCCCCCTGACCCCCCTGAAATTTATTTTTCATTCGATTTTAATAAAATTTAAAATGTTGCTTTCTTAGGGTGTAAATAATTGAAAAATGGTATTTTAGACATCAGAAAGTTCAAACACCCCCCTGACCCCCCTAAAATTTATTTTTTATTCGATTTTAATAAAATTTAAAATGACGCTTTCTTAGGGTGTAAATAATTGAAAAATCGTATTTTAGACCTCAGAAAGTTCAATCACCCCCCTGCTCCCCCCCCCTGAAATTTATTTTTCATTCGTTTTTTAATAAAATTTAAAATTACCCTTCCTTAGGGTGTAAATAATTGAAAAATATATTAATCAAATATTTAAAATAAAAAATAAAAACTCTTTTTCATAATTAATTAAAATACATTTATCTGGACAACTCTTAGTCATATCCCGAGACGCCGCCCGCCAGGGTCTAGCGGGGTAGGGTTGCCGAAGGCAACCCTACCGCAGCTAGTATATATATAGAGGAAAGTACCCAAATACGGACCCCTGCCCTAATGTGGACCCCCATGGTTATTGACTCTGTTTAGTGCTGAAACTTAGCGAAAGACAGTGTAAATACTAGTGCAAGATTCCACCACAAAGTAGAAGTGCCCTAACGTCACCTGCTCTAGTTGTTTACTTGACAGTTAGTCATTACGTGTTTTGGCAAAATTGAAAGTTTTTGTGAGTGCTCAGTTTTTTTTAATTGGGCGCTATAAGTGACAGGTAATCCTTCCAACCCTTATATATTCTTAAATGGTAATGTTGAAGGAATCATTTGACCATGTAATTATTTCCAATGTGATGTTTTTTTTTATCAAATATGGCGTTTTGAAAATGCAGAAGTGAGGTGCCTAAAACGGACCCCCAACAGTTGCCTAAACTGGACCCCCTACATAATGTGTGATGTTTTATGTAAAACTTTTATGTAAACTTCTACCCCTTATAAAACCCACTGTTGAAGTATTTACCTTGACTTTTCACATTTTCAACATTCCTTTTTTTCAATTTTCACATTTATTTTTATTTTTTTTTTTCAATCACATTTTCAATTTTTACATTAAAAAATGTTAAAATAAAAAAATATATTTTTTGTCAAACCGTTCTATAATTGTTTTTCAGATTTATTCCCTTTCCTAGTTCAGTAAATTAAGTTTTTGGTCATTTTACCCAGGGGTCCAGTTTAGGCAACCTTTTTGAAAATCACCAAAGTGTAAGTTTTTTAAAAAAATTGTTACCCCTGTAATTTATGCATATATATTTGCCATAAATAAATTACCAATAGTACATCACATAGTAAAGTAAATATTACATATCTTTAAAACAGGTTTTTTCAATAATTTATATACTTTATACTATAAAAACAAAATGGGGGTCCGAATTTGGGTACTTTCCTCTATAATTGAAATCAGTCAGGGTCCAGCAAAATAAAATTATTTTGCTGGAATAAGAAAAGAATAATTTTATTCTTTTCTTATTCTAGTATATTCGATTTATATAAAGGAGTGGGGAAAAAATAAAATAAAAAAATGAAAACGGGAGATTATTTCACGCTACCCGAGGCAGATCGGGGCGACTTATATGGTCAAGGAACTGCCTTGGAAGAAGGTTAATTTTGTGAGTGAGATTATTTTGGATTATCAGGCAATTCTAGAATAATTCACTAGAATATTAAAATTAACAGAATTCATTAAAAAAAAAAAAAAAAAAACTTAGCTTTAAGAGAAAGAAAGCAGAAAAAAATCATCAGGCTGGTCCAGACCATCAAAGATAGGAGAAGTTGACTAGTCAGAAATATTCGCCGTCAAAAATGGAGTACGGGAATATAAAATTTATTAATTAAAATAGGAAAAATCCCATAAATTTATGGTTAAACAACAGGAGAGATCATTGGCACGTCATTCCACTCCGAGAGTTCGAGGTATATATTATAGCAAATAATTCAGCATCTTTTTTAAATGCTTTTATTTATAATAAAAACCACGTTTTTATTTAAATTGAACTAAAAAGAGAGAAATAATTTAATTGTTAAAATTGTTGAATATTTATGACTTCGCTTCGAAGTGATTCCGAGACTCTAAGAATAGACAATTCCTTAAGCTATCAATGAGCGCCCTACGCTTTTATTTTAAGTCATAAATATTCAATAATTAAATTGTTTCTCTCTTTTTAGTTCAATTTAAATAAAAGCATTTTTTTTTAAAAGTTTTTTATTATATTTTTTTTAATAAAAACTCATTATTTAAAATAGAGGCATAATTATTGGCTGCGTTATCTTCCCCTACAATTGAATCATCAACTGAAACGATTTGCTATTAAATTTATATTAATATTTATACATTAAAACATTGTTTTGGGTTTTTTCTTATTTCACTCAGGATCTTGTTCTAAACTGAATCAAAGAGCACAATCATACATTTAGAATATTTCAAACGGATATAATAGTAAGGGGTTTTGCATTCGTTTCTTTTTATCAAACATTTAATTAATCAAAACATTCATTAGCATTGTAAATCAATATAAAGATAAAAGAATATTAAACAATTTTCATAAATTAAAAGACTAATACCAATTAGAACGGATTGTCAGATTATTCATCCCCTAACCAGAGAGGCAGATTTTTATTTAACAAATGGCTTGTTTGTACTTCTAAGAGGTAAAATGTATTTATTGTTTGTTTGTTTTTTCCAGAGCACAAAATTAATTACGGGGACTGCACCTACTTTCTCATTTGAACGTTCAGGAGGAGATAGCTCAGGGATTTTGGGAAGATATGTTTTGGATGAGAGTTACAAATTGAGCGGTTCTTTACCTAATCACCTGAATGCAGAAAGGCCTGATGTTGTGGTCAGTGGAAACAGAGGTAGAGAAAAATATGAACACTCTTGGGTAATCCATGACCAAGGCTATGCCTCTGAACGTTCCCCGGAAGGAGGGAGTATACCAAATTTCGCACCAGCTTTTATTAACACTGCAGAGTCACCCACCCCAGCATTATGGAAAGCACGATTAGATCATCTTGTTCGAGATTATCCTTTTGTAACTCCTGGTAAGCTCTTACTCTTATGTTTTATTATTATTAGGATATAATAGAAAAGAGCTTCTTTATTCAAAAATATACAAACAAATTACAAACTATTACAATATAAGGTACATTATTTTGACCTTTGATATTGTTTTGTATATATATATAATTATATATATGCGAAGTTAAGTTTTCTCGGGTTAAGTCGGGTGGGATATATATATATATATATATATATGTTCTGGAAGGTTTCCGCGACTGGATGTATGCGAAGATAAGTTTTCTCGGGTTGAGTCGCGTGTGATGTGGAGATTTACTCGACGTTTCGGCTCTCCTTTTGGAGCCATTTTCAAGAGTATGGAATTAGGTGGGAATCCACCCCAACAATTCCCACCTAATTCCATACTCTTGAAAATGGCTCCAAAAGGAGAGCCGAAACGTCGAGTAAATCTCCACATCACACGCACTAACCCGAGAAAATTTATCTTCGCATATATATATATATATATATATATATATGCGAAGATAAGTTTTCTCGGGTTGTGTCGCGTGTGATGTTTTGTTTTCTCGATTTCTAATGTGAACTGGATCTGGGGATGTATGCTATTGAGATGGTTTAGGAAGTTGTCCAGGTGGTTTTTACCATGTGGCCAGATGACGAATGTGTCGTCTACATATCGTAACCAGCAGGTGGGTTTGTGTTGAGCGGTGTTTAAGGCTTTGGTTTCGAAGTCTTCCATGAAAATATTGGGAAGGGGCTTCTTCTGCGAATGGTTCTCCCCAGATCCAGTTCACATTAGAAATCGAGAAAGACCTCTCACTCCCATTCTTAGATGTCCTTATCACCAAAAACTTAAGCAAAGGTTTCTCACACACACTATACAGAAAACCAACCCACACAAATCGGTATCTAAAGGCCGATTCCCACCACCACCCAGCACAATTAAACTCAGTAATCCCTACCCTCGTAACACGTTCTCTCAGACTAACCGACAACCAAAACAGACAAAAAGAAATACATAAACTAACCGAAGCACTAACCCAAAATGGTTACAACAAACACCAGGTACTTAAACACATACACAATGCGGGAAAACCAAAACCACCAACACAAACTACAAGGGAACTTGAAGATCCAAACACACACAAGGCATTCGTCCCATACATAAAAGGCATAACAGATAAAAATTGGCCGCATTCTCCAAAAGAAAGACATAAAACCCATCTTCACCACACACCAAAAACTATCAAACCTAATAAGAAACCCGAAAGCCACCATTCCGAATGAATCCCCCGGGGTCTATGAAATGCCTTGTGCAGAATGTCACCGGTCATGCATAGGTCAAATCAACAGACGAATCAATTTTAGAATTTATGAACACAAAATAGCACTAAGGAAACTCGACCCGCAATCAGCCATCGTTAAACACCACAATGAAACTGGCCATGCCATGAACTTCGACCAAAGCAAAACAATAGAATCAATAGACAACTTCCACATCCGCATCACACGAGAAGCCATAGAAATCCACAAAAGGCCAGAATGTCTAAACAAAAGAGACGATGCCCTTAACTTCCCGTCCACATGGAAACCTCTAATTCCAATGCTGAGAAAAAGACCACACAGGCAGGTCAAAGACAAGGATCAAACACTTCACATTCCACACACACCCGTTAACCAATCAATTATCAAAACTTCTAACATTAAAAAAGGGATTACTACTAACAAAGGGACCTCCATTAGCAAGGTCATTAAACCTAACAAAGGGTCCCCTTCCACCACACTAATTAAGCAGTCCATTATGATTCAAAAAGGGATTACCACTCCGAAACTAATTAGCTCTAAAAATGGGTCAGGCAATAACAAAGGAATGACCATTAGTACCCCAATTAACTCAGGTATAAAAGCAGCAAACCCAACCGAGAGGGTTCAGTCGTCAGCTAGCCAGCGAGCATTCAAGACCTCGAGCGCCACAGCAGTAAGACAAACCAAAACACAAATCACTTCGACCATCAACACGCAAACCGCCACCACACAACCCAACACATCTCAAAGACAAACACAAGCCTCGGAAACATCCGGCAATACATCGACTGGGGAGTAGGCAGATTGAGGCCCCAAAGTCAACCTAAATCAAACACAGACACGATCACACATACACACACCCAATCCAAATCTCAGAAACAAACCCAATCTCCTAACACATCCACTAACCAAACCAATAACACATCGACTTGGGGAGGCAGACTGAGGCCCCGTAGTCAACCCAAACCGAACACAAACGCAATTACACACACTCAACCTTCCTCCTGCTCTCAGAGACCAAACCAAGCCTCTGAGGCATCCAAATTGACCTGGGGACCAGCAAGACTGCGACCCCGTAAACAAACCACCCCAACAATTCCCCCTAATTCCATATTCTTGAAAATGGCTCCAAAAGGAGAGCCGAAACGTCGAGTAAATCTCAACATCACATGCAACACTACCCGAGAAAACTTATCTTCGCATATATATATATATATATATATATATATATATATATATATATATATATTTTAAAAATAAAATTTCTAAGTTTGATAGATTAAAAATAGATAGGGCTACAATAAAATAAGAAAGAATATATAACTTATTTTTTTAAGATAAAATTGCATGTGACCACTGGTCATTATAGGTCTTTGGACCTTATGCACCCATTCCAAAAAAAAAAAAAAAAAAAAAAAAAAAAAAATACAACATGGAAAACACTTACTTACTCCTAAATTCCAAATCAAAGCTCACACAAACACAATCAACCACAAACACAACATTTTCAACAGCAAAGCCACGCCACCAGACCAATACAGCCAATCAGAGCCAATAGGAACCAAGCCAAGCCCCCAGACCAGGCCCAGCCAATTAGAGACAACTACGTCACACCTAAAGCTACGCCCACGGGCTCGACAACAGGTATAAAAGGACCCACACCTTACACACAAACAACCCCTCTCCAGTTCTCAGAGACAAACCCAAACCTCTGAGACATCTACCAAACACACCACCAACACCTCGACTTGGGGAGTAGGCAGATTGAGGCCCCTTAGTAAATCTAAACAGAACACAGTCACAATTACACACAACAAACCCTTCTCCAGCTCTCAGGGACCAATCCACGTTTCTGAGTCATGCAGCAAATTGACCTGGGGACCAGCAAGGCTGCGACCCTTAAACAACCCTCCCTCTATTATTACCCCCCTAACCCCTCTCTCTCTTGAAAATGGCTCCAAAAGGAGAGCCGAAACGTCGAGTAAATCTCAACATCCTTTGCAACTTAAGGTTGTTCGGATAGTACCTCTTAAGTCATAATAGAATCTAAATGTTTTTTTTTAATAAAATAAAATAAATAATTTTTATTGACCAAAATAAAAACAATTAAACTACTATGCACAAGGCATTTACAGTAAGTTGTTCAAAGTTTTTTTTTAAAAAACATGGCGTCAAACGAATGGAATGTCTTCAAACCAGCGACATGTCGCCTGTCGTGACACCGTCGTCTGTCAAGATGAACGCCCAAATACCTCACAACTGGTAACCACTCAATGTGAGAATTACCAAACTGGATTTTGTACCTTCGATGTTTTAGTCTGTTCGAGAAAAGAATTGCTTCAGTCTTATTCTCATTCAAAGACAGCCGGCAACCAAGGGCGGATACAGGCTGGGGGAGGTAAAGGGGGCAATTACCTTCCCCCCCCCCCCGAGATTTGAAAAAAATACTTTTTTTTCGAAAAAAAAAGGCTAATCTTTAGAATAAAGTGCCAGGCCACCTAGAGGGCTCTGAGGTGATTCTTTCGTTCTTCTTTTTATGATTCGTTCTCACTATTTCATTTTTATAAGAAGCCATTTAATATAAATAAATATATATATATATATATATATAAATATAAATATTCATCTCCCCGGCCTCTAAGATATATTTTTACATTTATTCATTCATTTATCGAAAATTGTTTATTTTTAAAAATATTGAACGATAAAGGAGCTAACTTCTTGTTGTATTAAAAGTTAAAGTATTCACTGACTTTTTTTTTTAGTAAAAAGGCTCGAGTTTGCTACACTTATTAAGAACATCTTTGGGTCCGCGGGCCACCTATGGAGACCCGTGTCTTTTGGTAAATAGTAGGTTCTGTTTTAAATAAAAAATATTCATCCAGAATATATTAAAGAAGTTGCAGGGATCCCTTGTCCGAGAGCCGCCGGAGGCGGCTCGAGACTTTCGGTTTTAAGTTCAGTTATTTTATTTTTAGAAAAAAACTCTAAACAACTAGGGAATTCTCGGCTTCGGGTCGACACTAGTGAAAAATTATTCTTTGTTTTTTTTTTTTTTTTTTTTTTTTTTCAAATATCATCTGAAGTTAGCTCCTTTATCATTTATTATTAAAAAAAAATAATAATAAACAATTTTCGATAAAATTATTTTTTATATTTTCAAATCTATTTAATTAATTTCTTTACTAATCTCAATCAGAATAGGTAATGCGCAAGGTTTTTGTCATCTAAATTACAATGAAGAAAGAAAAAACCCAAAAAAGTAAGTAAAAATATATATTGAAGAACGAAAGATTCATGAATGTTGAGTTAATGTCAAAAGAGTGAACTAGTCAGCCGGTGCGAGAGCTGGCACTTTATTCTAAAGATTAACCATTCATTCTGATGAATTTACAAAAGAAGGTAAGTCCAAGCCCCTTGTGGCCAAATCCGCAGGATTTAAATGTCCAGGAATATGGCCCCAAGTAGCTTTCGATAGATTAACTTGCACTTCAGCCACCCTGTTGGCCACAAATACGTGATAAAGCTACCATGGAGTCGGATAAACAAATTACTTCTTTAGGAGATTGAAGTAAGGCTTTTTGAATTAAATTAATTAATTGCGAAAGCAAAACAATGGCACACAACTCAAGTCGCGGTAAAGAAATTGTTTTTAAAGGTGCTATTTTGCCTCTGGCAGCTAAAAGAGAGGACCGAATGATATTCCCTTGTTGATTGTAGGACAATAAATACACCGTCGCACAGTAGGCCTTTTCCGAGGCGTCAGCACATCCTAAAAGGCCAAACTCAGAGGTTTCTTCATGCGAGGCGTAGCGAGGAATCTCAAAATTTTTTAAATAGGGCATATCATTACAATGGCCTTGCCAGATATTTAAAATATTTTCGGGCAATTTGTCATCCCAATTGAGATTTAATTCCCATACTGATTGGAATAAAATTTTTAATTTAATAGTAAAAGGCAATAAATATCCCAGAGGGTCAAAAAATTTGGCAATCTCAGATAAAAGTTCACGTTTCGTGGAGATTGCGGGCAGTGGTTGATAAAAATGGAACTTGAAATTATCCAAATTTGGGTCCCAATAGACGCCCAGAATGAGTGATGGTGGAGTGTTATCACTATTTAAATTAATTGTTATAAATATTTGAATTTGGCGGATCCCCGCGCCCTGCCGAATACACACATGAATGTACTGTCTTCTTTCCACGCAGGTATAACCAGAGAGCACCGCTGGGCTGGCTGAAATAGTTCAAAATTTACTCCATAGATGTCGCTCTGTTCGCTGTCTCCAGGCCAGGGAGTTTTGATTGTCATTTTCAAAAGCAAAGTTAATTTCAGGATTGTATGATCTGTGTTACGGTCTTTTTCAATATATAGGATTTTTCATAAATATTTTTTAAAATAATATTTCTTGGTGTTATTCTTAATACCAATATTATATATGACCATATTCTTAACACAGAAAATAATCGATCCATTGTCAAGAGAAGCCCTACAAAAAATCTTATCTGAAAAGAAATGGGGTTATTTATTTTGATTTCCTACAAAAGATAAATTTTTTACAATTTATAATAAATTATTATTGGTTCAGAGGTAGAGTATTAACTGCTGATACCAAAGGTCAAGGGTTCACATCTAGAGACGGGGTCTAAATGGCCTCTTATGCCGTAAAAGACCTTAAACTTAATCGAATAAAAAAAAATTAAAATAATTAAATAAATAAATAATTCATAAAAAAAAAAAAAAAAAAAAAAAAAAATATGTCGGAAAATTCTTTAAAATATCTAAGTTATTTGAGATACAAATTTAGAGACACTATTTGTCCTTAATTTGATTTCGTTTAAAAAAAAAATTAAAAGTAGGCCTAGCAGTTGCAAATTAAGTAGCTTAAAAAGGTATGTGAAAATAACAAAACCAGTGTACGCGAGAGTAAAATCGTAGAATTTGCAAACAACGATTTCGAACGAGCTTGAGTTCAAAACCCATGTGGGTGAGTTTTTTTTTTTCCACCGCTTACTGTTTAGTTGGAACTGCGGCCATAGAGAGCGTTAATTTGACACAAAATTTCTGTTTAATTTTTGCGCGCAAAGTTAGTTCGCAGAAACTTCTGTAAGAGGGCGTTAAAACTTGTGGAAATCTTTTAACATGGAGCTGTCCAATCTTGATATATGTATGATCTGTGCCTTTTAGACGCTCATGCTTATTGTAATAACGTAAACAACTGCATTCTGTATAACACTTTTGTATATTACAGAGAAATTGCCCATTTCTCCCCTCCCAATACGTTATTAATTTATTTTTTTTAATAATTAAAAGATTCGCTTCTTTTAATAATTGAATAATTATTTTCTAATTATTTGTAAAATGAAATAATAAATCAAATTTAAAGAATTATATTATTTAAAAGTTTAATTCATTGCTTAAAAGAAATGTTATGGACCCTCACCCACACACACACACAAATTTTAATTTAATAAATAATAATAATAATAATAATAATAATATTATCATATTAGAAATATTTTATATCTAATTACATTAGTCATTGACTTGCTTTCTCTCTCTCTCTCGAAATGACAAGTATGAATCATAATCTATCTACCTTCTTATATAAAGAAGAGTCCAATTTCAAGCAATTAAAAGGAACTATTAATTAATAGATTTGTTTATCGCAAGAATAAATCATTATTTATTACGCAACTAAAAAACAATTAAAAACTAGACTTTGCCCTGACGAACACGTGTCATCTCTAGACAGGAATTTAATAAATAAATTCCTCTTTCATTTTACACAGGCGGTGTCATGTATCATGCCCGGATACCCAGAGGACAGAAATTCGAAACCCTTTCTAGATTATATGAAAAATTAATATAATAATTGTAAAATCATCAGAAATATTTTCTGATGAGAAGAAGATTCATAATGTACAAAGTCCACTCAAAATCGTCGCCGCAAGGTGCCAAAAGGGACTATATAAACCCCCAGAGAGCGAGCAAGAGACAATATACCATTAGGATGCGTTCAAGTAACGTCTCCCATTTATACTTTTGAATATATCTTTTGAATGCAGTAGAAGTAACAACTCTTTTCTATTATAATTCTTATAATTGTACTATCCAGTGAAAATTAAATAAACTAAATTTGAACACATCAACTTGTTTTACTTTGGGGAAAGTATAAATCCTCTGGTGGTACCCAGTCAAACAACAGGAACCCGAAATTTGGGAATCTACCAGACCAAAACAGTGGTGAACAACAGCGAAGTCGACCAGGCCACAACAGAAAGAATAAAAGAAGTCATTGTTATAATGAAATGAAAGGAAGAAGCGAATTTTTTCTAATTAAAATATTTTCCTAATTCTCTATTTTAAATCTTTTCTTTGGGTCCAAACCTAACATATTTCTTTCAGTTAGTCCAGTGCGGCGTCTGCTCTCTGGTATGTACCCGTGTTTTATTTTTATCTCTATTGTGACATGATCTTTCAATTTTTCATCCCACTCCTCCAGGCAATTGAAGCGAGATGCTCTCCCACTTAATGAGTTACACAATTTTTCTAATTTTATTCAGCCACTGTAGCATAAACAGTTACAGTGTAATGCGAAGCGGATTATAAACAATAAAAAACCTTTTCGGTCCCCTGGCTGTTCCCCAAGCAAAGCCACTGAAGGAGCCACCCAAGCGCGGGGAAGGCTGCAATATTTTCACCACGTGTTTCACTTAAATAAACTCTGTTAATTTAAACCGAAACTTGAATATATTATTATCCAAATATATATCCAATTTTTTATCAGGTTATGGACCCAGTGTAAACGAAATATTAAATTGTGTTTTAACTTGGTAGCCACGTGGAAGGAAGAAAATTAATCAAGATGGCATCAAACGTTCACAACATAGAAAAGCTGGACAGTGATAACTATGAATCGTGGAAGATCCAGATGAAAAGTGTTTTGATAATCAACAAGTTATGGGGCTACGTAAATGGAGCAATTCCTAAGCCAGAAGCCAATGCAGAAACGTGATATCAAATGACGAAAATGCACTTGCCTATATCCAGGGATGGGCAAGTTACTCGATTTTGAGTAACGAGATACAAAATACCAATTACTTCAGATTTTTGTAACGAAATACAAGATACCAATTATTCACGGGGTTTGTGTAACGAGATACAAGATACCAATTATGTATTTCAAATACATTGAAAATACCAATTACAAACAAATTTTTCCTTGATTTTAAAATACTTTTTGGAGGGGTAATTTTGGAACTAGAGCCCTGCACGGGTACGGGTTGGCCCGTAGGCCCGTTACCCGCCCGGCCCGCGGGCTTTGGAGGCCATGAAAAAATTACGGGCGGATACGGGAGGGTAGCAAGTCTAAATAAACGGGTTCGGGCGGACGGGCATGCAAATGAAATTTTATTTAAAAATTACTAGACATTCGTTCATTCATTCACTAAATCTCGGGCGGAAATGGGCGGGTTTGAAAAAATTCCGGGCGGGCCTGAAGAATAGTAAAAAAAATTACGGGCCGGGTACGGGCGGGAAGCTCAAAAAAAAATACGGGACACGGACCGGTCTGGGCCAAAAAAATCGGCCCGTGCAGGGCTCTATCTGGAACCCTAGATAAATTTAGGTTAGGAAAGTGGCAGCTAAACTTATATTGGAGAATACCTTTGGAAAATCGAAAACAATAAAATTATTCACGACACTAAAAAAATTTATTTATAAAAATATGAAAAGGTTTCAAAAACCAAGTTTTCAAAAGTTTTGTCGGATAATCTGGAACTTGATGGAGAATGAATAAACCCGCAAATGAAAACAATCTTTCAACTGGGGCAGAAGAACAAAGATTTAGTCGTTGAGAGCTGGTTGAAAGAAGAAAGCAAAAAAAGTTTTTTAACGAAGAGTGAAAATTTGGCGGATTGATTGACTTCTCGTTACTGGTTTTTACTAAGATCCGGAGCAGAGAACCCACACGACGATTACATACAGTAATATTAAATAAATTAAAACGATTTCAGCTCCCTCTGCAAGACTTTTTACACTGCGGCAAATTAAAAAAAAAAGTATTTGGTATCTCGAATTTCAGATACCAATTACTAAAAAATGTAACGAAATACAAGATAGCAATTACTTTGCCAATTCTGTAACGAGTTACAAAATACCAATTAATATTGTATTTGGTATCTTGTATTTCAAATACATGTAACTGATTAACGCCCATCCCT
>JAKCPI010030107.1:0-15374 GCA_023213315.1 Euborellia annulipes | reverse complement strand
ATTTTTTGCGTTTTATTTAATTTTTTTTTTTTTTTTAAGCTAGAGAAAATTATTATATTTTACTTTTTCTTACACCTATATATGAAATATATAGAGAGAAAAAGTATTTTGCATTATAGAGCTTAAATATCTAGTCATGGCTTGGGTCCAAAAAAAAAAAATTAAAATAACCCCAAAACCCCCCCCGTAGCTACGCCTATAGTTCGAAGATCTATATTACGTGAAATACTGCTCAAGTCAAAAGTCATTCATTTATTATTTTGGGTAATTAAATTATTAACTTAATCCAATGATAGGTCACGACTAAATTATAATGGGAATTTTGGCATTAAAATTTTTAATTTTAATAAAAAAAAATTTAGATTCTATTATGACTTACGAGGTACTATCCGAACAACCTTAATTAATTTTATTTAAGACTCATTTTGTTAACGAGTGCTACCAGCAGATTTTTTCTTCTAAATAATATATTCCATTGCTTGAAAAAGAAAAAAAAGAAAGAAAATTTCTCTACGATCAGCAATAAAAGTTTTTTAAGTGTCTGAAATTCCTTATGATATAGGAAAAAAGATATAATACCGATTTTATTATATTTTTTCCAATACTTCCCCCTCCCCCCTTCTCTTTCGAGTTAATAACATTAAATTATAATAATTGTTACTTTTCTCTCTAAATTATCAAATATATCAAGAAGAAAAGAGGCAATCGAATTGTGCAAATTGCCCTTTGAGTGTGTCTGCATTTCTCTTTATTTATTTCACTTTTTGTAGTAAATTGAGTTTTATTTTCAAAAAAATCAGGTGGGGAGTATTAGAGTACCACCAGCCCCTTAACTGAACTAATTTTATTTATCTTTTTCTTTTAACCTCTGCCCAAGGATAAAAGATAATTAAATTTTATTTACGTTCGTAGTTAATCCTATAAGCTTAGAGTTGCTATACAACTTGGGTTCAAATCTCGTTTGTCTTGAAAACTCCCTCTGTTATTGGAGTTAACATTTCCTATGTTGAGATATTGGGCAGGGAAAAAAAACGTAATATTTTGTTTCTTCAATCTACCTATAATTTAAGAAACATTTAATATGAAATATCATTTCTAAGTTAATTTTAACACAAATACAAATCATTTTAATACAATTTGATTAAAATAAAGAAAATCATTCTGTGGTTTTATGAAATCACGATGCAAGTGAAACTTTTTTTTTTGGATCGTAGGCGTTTAATTTTCAGAAAATTATTCAATTAAGGGAATTAAAATCGCTTTTTTAATCTTAACTTAATAATTGGAAAATGGGAAATCAATAGACGCATGTTAAAAACTGAGAACAATATTTATTTAGTATTTGAATCATTTTAAATTAATTTTAAAAATTATATTTTATCAATTTAAAAATTGTATAATTAAATCTCACAATTATTTTTTTATAATTCGTCATATATATTAAATTTCAACTTTCCTATTTTTCTTCGTCAAGGCTTGAAAAGTCATGACTTGTAGCGTTTGACGCCACCGGTTGTAACGCGACATGCTGATAGAAGAGCGAAAAATTTGAGGTCATCAAATAAAAGTTTCACTTTGAAAATATGTCGATTTTCAATTTGAGGGACAAATCAACATTATCTCGATGTTTAGTTGGATATTAATTTAAAATTGTGTTTTTATAAGAATTTCTAATAAAAATAGAGAAAATCTGAAATAGAAAGATTATTTTAAAATTTTAGAAATTTGGCGTTAATAAAAAAATATCGACATTTTTGTCTTTGTTTTATTTAAAACTAGTCGCTACCAAGGCTTCGCCTCCCCTGGACCCACGCCTTTTATTACTTATGAAAAAAATTATTATTACTATTCAAATCCTGTGCCTGCTTGAGGATTTGTTTACATTCATAGAATACACGAATGCAAAGAATCTATCTATATATATAATTCGCTACTGTCCGTCTGTCACGCTCTACTTAGGCAATTCCCTGTTGGAATTTTGAAATGAAATTTTATATGCATAAAGATGACTTTCTAGGGATTACAGGAAAATTATTTTCATCCCGAAATTCCTATAACTTTTTAAGTTATTAATTCTTAAAATTACGATTGCTCCTATGTATAGAGAAATATTTATGTATTCTTTTTATTTGTGTATTCCTTGTGTCGAGATTTTAATGGATATACACGTTTTGAGGTCTCCTGAAACCAAAAAAATCTGGTGTGACTGGCGCACAGCACAACTTTCTCTACCTTCGGTAATCGAAAGTTGTGTACTGTGCTTGTCACACCAGATTTTTGTGTCGACATGTATTTAGTTCCCGGCAGTAGGGAATATTTGAATTCAAGATATAAAATTTATAAGTATGGGAAAATATTTATATTTTTGTTACCATGGCAACCATTTCTCCTATCTTTTCTATGGAGCACAAGAGTAAAGTGGTCTTCAGAAGATTTCAATCACAAAATGAGAATATACACTTTATAGAGAATCTAAAAAATAATTGATTTTTGAATTTTAAAAAAAATCGTTGGAGCAAATTTTGAGAAAATCGAAAAAAACTGAAAAAGTGGCATCAGTAAAGTACTAGTACTCTTTGGCCAATTTTGTTCAAAAGCTTCGTGTCACGTCCCATGGGGTACCTAACTTAAATATAAAATTTCAACTTCCTAGCTCTTTTCGTTCTTGAGATATTTTGTTCACAGACAGACACACAGACACACACACAGACACACAGACAGACCATGTCGCGAAAACCACTTTTTTGGATTCAGGGGACCTCAAAACGTGAAGATCCATCAAAATCTCGACATCGAATTTTTGACATGAATCCAATACTTTCTCTCTCTATATATTAACATATATATAGAGGTAAGAGAAAGTAAAAGTGGTTCATGGTCTGTCTGTGTTCACTTTAAAGCATGAAGGAATTGAGCTAGGAGGTTGAAATTTTATATTTAAGTTAGGCACCCCCATGGGACGTGAAATGAAGCTTTTAATCAAAATCGGCCAAAGAGTACTAGTACTTTACTGATGTAGTTTTTCAGTTTTTTTCGATTTTCTCAAAATTCGCTCCAACGATTTTTTTTTAAATTCAAAAATCAATTATTTTTTAGATGCTCTTTAAAATGTATATTCTCATTTTGGGATTGAAATCTTCTGAAGACCACTTTACTCCTGTATTTCATAGGGAAGATAGGAGAAATGGTTGCCATGGTAACAAAATATAAATATTTTCCCATAATTATAAATTTTACATCTGAATTCAAATGTTCCGTACTGTCGGGAACTAAATATATGTCGACACAAAAAATCTGGTGTGATAAGCACAGTACACAACTTTCGATTACCGAAGGTAAGAGAAATTTGTGTGCTGTGCGCCAGTCACACCAGATTTTTTACTTTTTTTTTAGAAAGAATTTAATAACAGCTAAAAATTTTTTTTATTTTTACACCTCCTATAGAAATTTTATATAATTTTGATATAATATTTTCCAGAGCCTCCTCGGCGATTTTTTAATTCAAGTCACGTCTATTTAGGGTTGAAAAGGAGAGAGAGAGAGAGGAATGAATTTTTTTTTTTTTTTGAAATCATGAAATTTTCTGTCAGGTCGTAATTCAAAAGAATCGAAGCTATTATTTGGCAAGTGTATGTGTATATGTATGTGTGTGTGTGTAGTCAGAGTCGCCTTATGATGGGGATCGAACCCGGGGCCTTTGCCCTCTCACGGGGCTGGAATACATAACGTCAAAAGCGAAACGGACCCTTTTTATGAGCCCATCTCCGCCGCCTCTATTATTATTAGCTTTATTTTATTGACAATTCCACCAAAAGGATAAGAAAAAAAAAAAGAGAGATATAAATAAAGCCAATATATCCATTTACTACTTATGTAAAATTCATACTATCTAAAAAAATAATAAATATATGCTATACGTTGCGAATAAATAAATCATTCGTGAACGGTAAAATAATTCCTCTTTAATTCCTTAGGAGCGACGTCTAAACGTACTTTAAAAAAAAAAACTAGACTATTATAAGGAATTTTTCAATGAGGTTTTGTTTTTAAATGAATTAAATTCATAAGAGATTATTGAGACATCGAGCTATAATTTAATTTTAATGACTTATTAAAAAATTAACGTAATTAATTTTTTTGTTATCAAGCAAATACAAAAAAACAATCTGTCCCATTAATCTTTAATTTTTTTTAAATTTAAAAATGAATTTATTGTTATTACTAATCACATATTAATTAAGAAATTTTTAAAATAAGCTTAGATGATTTATTTAAAAATCAACTGTCAAATTAGTTCAGCATTCTTGCAATAGATGGCAGGCTAGTCTAACAGCCGATCCCCTAATAGCCTATATTTATATATTTTTATGCTTTTATAAAAGATACATAATATATAATAACATTTATAAAGTATTTATTGTTAAAAGATCAATGAAAATCAACCAAATGCATTAAATATTATTAGCTAACATTCTGACATCTCTTGGCAAATTTTTGAATTACTTTTGGAGCATACTTTTTCTTCTATTATTATTTGATTGTTTTCTCATTTCATTTTTTTTGGTTTTTGTTTGTTTTTGTTGAGTTGAGGTCGAAACTTTAATTAACCTTGAATGGATATAAAAGTTTATTCGGTCAATTTAACCACCCCCCCCTCCTCTTCTTGTAGTTGATTGCATTTCTATATAATCCCCTCTCCATTTAATCTCTAACGGTTGATTAGACCTCCTTCCCCCACTCAACTATACTATAATTTAAAAAAAAATTCCATTAAAATCCATGAGGTTTTTAACTTTAAGGACAAAAAGTTGGTAAACTAAATTATTTTCCAACGTGTTAAGGTTGTTTGTTAGGACATTAAAGAACTTTATTAGATTAAAAAATAATTTTTTAATATGTTATTAATCACTATCACATACTTATAAAATAAAATTTTGAAGCAGATCTGACGCAGGGTTATCGTGTATAAAAAATTGAAATTTAATGTAGTCTATGGGGAATGTCGACGAAACGCACATATATATCGAATTATATAGCCACCTCTGCATTAGATACAAAAACAAAAAAACTTACATTTTATCAATTCACTTCCGAGGAATACGTTAAACATAAAATCAAAAGTTTCTGACGAAGGCTTTTAAAGATATTTTAACAAGAAAGTCAAAAAAATTCTCCCAAATGACAGTCGTCAATATTTAAAAATGAGACTCAGACCAGTCTGGCAACGTCGCATAAAATAATACTCTTTTCTCGCTGTCAGTTACATTTTTTTCCATTTTACGATATTTTTTCTTGCAAATCGTCCATTGTATTTAAACTGATTTGCATTAATCATTGTAATATATTAAATAAAATAAAATTGAAGGCTTTTAAGATTTAAAATAATCAGCTGATAAATGCAATGTTGCCAGATCTATATTACGTGAAAAACTGCTCAAGTCAAAAGTCATTCATTTATTATTTTTGGTAATTAAATTATTAACTTAATACAATTATAAACTCTGATAGGTCACGACTAAATTATAATAAGGAATTTTGGCATCCAAATTTTTAATTTTATTAAAAAAAAAATTTAGATTCTATTATGACTTACGGGGTATTATTCGAACAACCTTAAAAATAATTATTTTTTTTAACTTTCTCTTACTTTCAGTAATTGAAAGTTGTATTCTTTCACACCAGATTTTTTGTGTCGACATATATAGGCTACCTAATTTAAATATAGAATTTCAACCTTCTAGCTCTATTCGTTCTTGAGATATTTTGTTCAAAGGCACACAAATCTCAAAAAACGTTTATTTCCATCAAATTCCAGTATAGATAGGTAAGAGAAAGTAAAAAAAAAAAAGAAATTCTTCATCCCATCTCTTTTCTCTCTCTTTCTGATGAAAAATTAATTGCCCTTAATAAAGTTTCTTTTTACAAACACACACGCACACACTCACATATATGCAATAAGGAGTGTTGGTTAATTAAATGGCAATTAAATCTCAAGCTGAACATTAATCTCAAAAAAAAGCAAGGAGGTAAATCTTATAAAAAAAAAAAAAAAAAAAAAATGGCAGGATCTCCTCTCTCTTTTTCTCTTTGTGTGTTTTTATTTGGGTGTGAAATTAATTTTTTTTTTCTATTATAATAAAAATACACCTCTATCCATTTAAGGTGCGCGTCTGGAAAAACCGTTATTAGCAGATTCAGAAGCTAGTTACTCTAGGCGGCAAGAGATGGCGTTAGTTCTGCCAATAGGAATACAAGGGATTTATTCCATTTCATTTGAAAGATTCCAGCTAATTAATTAAAGGCAAAAAATTAATTATTTTTCAACACCATGATTACTAATTTCATTATCTATAAGATATTGAGCGAGTTTTTAAAAAATATCTTTTCTTTAATGCGATTAATCTAAAGAAAAAAAAATTTTTTTTTTTGAAAAAAGGGCTCCTATAAGTTTAATTTAAAAAAAAAATTTGAGGTTGATAGCTTCAAAATTGTGGCACCTCGGGACGTGCACCTTAAATATAAAAAAAAAAAAAAATCAAAATTCAGTTTCGGCCAAAAAGTAGCCGAAACCTGAGTCTGAAAAGATGGGATGAGACTCGTATGCAAAAAAAAGATCAAATGATTTGCAAAAGCGGAAAAGGTGCGGAAAAAATTTAGACTCCCTAAAAACGGGAAACGGGAGGGGGAAAAGGTAAAATTATATGAACTTTAAAGAGAAAAAAAACGCTATGTTTTCAGCAATTGTTTTTAATTCGTTAGCAAGGCAATATTTCCAGATATTTCGGAGTGAATGTGGTGAATTGAGGTGAAATCCACTGAGGAAGGAGTGCCGATAGGTCTCCGAAATATCTGGAAATATTGCCTTGCTAACGAATTAAAAACAATTGCTGAAAACATAGCGTTTTTTTTTTCTCTTTAATAAACCAACTTCAGCAACACCAATTGAGGAGAATATATGAACTGTTTTTAGGAAATACAAGTTTCGGTTTCGGCCGAAACTAAGAATGAGGCCGAAATTCGGTTTCGGTTGAAAATCTTGTTTCGGTCGGACCCTATTTAAAATACAACTTTGGTATTTTAAAGGGCTTCAGGAGGCATGTTTTTGCCGATAAGATGGCTTTAGGGGTCTTAAAAAGTTATTTAAAATTCCATCTATTACCAAGATTTGCCAACAGATGCCAGGGGCTATATTTAATCTCATGGATTTGTTTGATTTTCGATGATTTTTTTTTTAACACTCACACTTTTTTCTCATTCACACTCACACTCACAGTCTTTTCGGCAAGTCGATGATCTTTTAATTTATAACAGCATAAAAATATAGACAAACCCCCCCCCCCCCCCCCCCCTAGGCTTATAAGTGATCTGATAATACCGGCTGTGAGACTAGCCTGCCATCTTTTGCAAGAGCGCTCAACTATTTGGCCGTTAATTTTTAAATAAATACGAAATTTATTTATGACTTCGTCCCCACTTTATTTAATTATTATAGGTTGGATATTAATGATTTTTACATTTTTAGATTTAAAAAAAAAAAATTAAAATTTTCAAAATAGAACGTTTTTTGCATTTAAAAAAAATATTTATTAATTAATACAAAAAAAATTTACAAAAAAGCATTATATTAAGTAAAATGCTGACGAATTTAAATCATTCTTAAAAAAACATCATTCAAAAATACTTTAAAATGCCTCAGTAGTTTCGGACCAAATATTCAAAGTGGCTTCCTGAATCCCTGAATTAAAAATGTGTTAGATGATGAAGTTTCGCTCTGTTAAATGCAGGTAATTAATAATTTACAAAAAATTATCGAAAATTTTATTGGTTTTCTAGTGAAATACAAATAAACAGTTTCTACTAACATGTATGACCGAAACTGTTTATTATAATTTACGAATTTTTTAAAATGATGAGAAATTATCATATCACCCTTTCTCTGGTATTTATTGAACGTTGTTTATTCTTAATACCATTTAAGCCCTTTCACATACGCATATGAAGACGATTTAATGTTTATTTCCTCCCCCCCCTCCGTACATAAACATTCTCCCAAATGAGAGATAATAAATTTAAAAAAAAAAGAAGAAAGATTTAATATATAATAATATTTATGTAAAGACGAATATTTAACTGCATAAACTTTTGCAATTTATAGTTTTAGGTTATAAAATGGCAGCTTAATTAGTTTGCTAGAAGGAAGAGAGAGAAAAGGAGGGAGAGGGGGACGGGGGGGGAGGGGGTGGGGAGGGGGGGGGGGTTACGTTATGAGCCAGGCAACCTAAGTAAATACCCTAAACAAGATGAAAGTGAAATATGTAGTAATATCCGTAGAAAAATCAATTTCTTAATTGATTGACTCGAACGCTAAAAGCAACCCGGAAATGGCAACAAATCAAAAAAACAAAGGCAGAGAAAACAAAATTTCAAACGACGTTTCGAGAACACATCATCAGGACTTTAAAAATTTCAAATATTTAATAGAGCAATAATGAATTACTGTATTACAAAAAAGAGAAGTTTTCAATTTTATTTAATTGAGCAACGTTTTGGTTCTATGTCTGGATCTTCTTCAGGTTTGTTCAATAAGAAAAGACCAATAATTTTAAGAATTCACCGTAGGCACTAGTTTTTAAAAATTAAAATAATTTAATAATAATAAAACACTAGGTTTAGTTTAAAAAAAGAGAATCGAATCGTTTCTGATATTCAAATAAAAAAATAAGTTTTTTTTTCTAAAATAAAAAAATCAGCTGTGACTGGTCGCACAGCACACAACTTTCGATTACAGAAGGTGAGAGAAAGTTGTGCTCTGTGCTTGTAACACCAGATTTTTTGTGCCTAGATATATTTAGATTTCGTCGATAGAAGAGTCGCGGTCAACTTTTTCTTAGGGGGGAAACATTTTTTTCTTAAATTTTCTCTTTAAAATGCCCCTCCCCACTGGTTGAAAGGTATATTAAAGAATATACGGTACATGTTAAAGAACATCTAAAAAAATAATTGATATTGAATTTTAATCAAAATCGTTTGAGCGAATTTTGAGAAAGTCGTAAAAAAACTGAAAAACTACATCAGTAAAGTACTAGTACTTTTTGGCTGATTTTGTTCAAAAGCTAAGTGTCAAGTGCCAGGGAGGTGCCTAACTTAAATATAAAATTTCAACCTCATAGCTCTTTTCGTTCTTGAGATATTTTGTTCACAAACAGACAGACCATGTCGCGAAAACCACTTTTTTGGATTCAGGGGACCTCAAAACGTGTATATCCATCAAAATCTCGACATCGAATTTTTTACATGAATCCAATACTTTCTCTATATATTAAAATATATAGAGGTAAGAGAAAGTAAAAAAGCCCCATAAAAATCCGTCAAGTAAAGTGGAGTAAATTCATTTTAAAAGAAAAATTTAAATTAAATATCACTATTATTATTCTATAATTAAGAATTTAAATATTTAATTTTCAATTTTTTTTATTATTATTTATTTATTTATATAGAGATGTTTGCTATTCCTTGACTAATTATCACGTCATTCTTTTTCACTTGTATTTTTTATTTTCCGACCATCCACTCACTTCTGGCTTAACCTTAAAAAAAACGTATTTTATTTATTATCTAATTTACCAAAGGTATTATAAACAACTTTAAAGAGAATAAAATAAATTCCCAATAGGGTTATATCTTGGCCAGGTCAGATTTATTAGTTTTTTTTTTGTTTTTTTTTTTTAAAGAAAACAATGAGAATAAATTGCCATTCATTTTATTAATTTATGTATGTATACTGGATATTTTACATTGTAAATAAATATTTATAACCTAAAAAACCCATGTAATGGACAAACATAGAGTTCAATTAGTATGTAAATTTTAATAATTAAAAAAAAAATAAATGCTATCAGCCTTTTGTGTATCGTTTAATAAATGCAAGGGAATTGGCGATTATTTGTTTATATAAACGATTAATTAGTGGAGAAAAAAAAAAATTAAAATATTCACTGGGGCATGGCGAGCACAAATTGGCAAAACCTTGGTTCAAATCCCGGTTGGGCCTTATTTTTTTTCGGTCATTAATACATTTACATAGTAATAATAAAATTAAAAAAATGAAAATTTGGTGTGACTAATGTGCACAAATATGAGTTCTTTTTGAAAAAAAAAAGGATAATTTACTAAAGAAAATTCTAATTTTATGACAACCATGAATTTGCTTCATGGGCGTTAAGGGTGGATCCAGAGGTGTTTCTCGTGGGGGGGGGGGGGGGGTAATCTGGTGTGATTGGTCGCACAGCACACAATTTTTTCTTAATTTCGGTAATTTAAAGGCGCCTTCTGTACTTGTTTGCCAGAATATAAATACAAATCAAATTTTTAAGTATTAATATTTAAAATTTTACATTAAAAATAAATTTTTTTGCAAAAAAAAAAAGTATTTATACCCTTTTACCTCCCCCCCTTGATGGGCGTAGGCAATCGAACCCAGGATCTCCAGCCTTATAGAGGGTTTACATATTTAAATTGATAATTTCTATCTGTTTGATTGAATATCTTTCCCATATATTTTATATGACGAAAATCAGTAACTTCAAACAGGGGCGTACATAGAAATTTTTTTCGTGGGGCCCCCGAACTCAAAAATTTTTTGAGAAAACTAAATTTTTTTTCTCACAGGGCGGCAACAATTTACACGAAATTTTTTCCGCCCTGATGAAATTCTTTTTTTAAGAGAATTGTCCGATGAGCGGCAAAATTTTTCAACCTGGATGGAATTTTTTTCTGGGGAGGGGGGGGGGGCTTCCTTAGCCCCCCCCCCTTATACACACTATGTTCACTGTATATCTGTATATAGATTTGGGAAATTAAAAATAAATTTGTTAAAAATTTAAATTAAATATTAATATTGAATAGATTAGATTTGGACTTGACAAGTTTGGATTTATTTAACAAATTTGTGCTTCATGGGCCTAGGTCAGAGGTTCCCAACATGGTGGCGATCGCCCCCCAAGTGGACGATTTGGGTTATCGGGGGGGGGGGAAGCAATAAATAAGTGGGGGGCGATGAGTACTCAAAAGGGGTTAATTTACTAAAATTTAAAAGAACAGAAATCAAAGAGAAAAATCTTCTATTTACAGGATGATCAGGACAGAAGAGGACAAAATATTATCATAAAAATAAAATAATCTGAAGATAATTCCAATCTAGAATTGAAACGTTTAATAAACACATTCGTAATAAAAATCATACCTTCTACTTCTAGGGTCAGGATATTTAATTTTTCCTAAGGCAAGACAAAACTCAATACTTGCCCTCGGGGCGTGGTGTAGAGGTTAGCGTGCTAACCTCGTATACCAAACGTCGCGGGTTCGGACCCCAGGCAGTCCGATGATTTTATTTAAGCCATTTGGATACCAAATGGCTTAAGTAAGAATGCCTGGACCCCAAATAAATATATATTATTAAATAACGGATATCGTAAAAGTCTTAAATGGCCTAAGTTGCCGAAAAGACTGTGCGAATGTGTGTGTGAATGTGAGTGTGAATGAGAAAAGTGTGAATGTTTTTTTTTTATAAAAAAAAAAAACTCAATGCTTTACCAATGGGTAAATTCTGAAATTTTTTGCGCTTTCCCTTTTGAGAATTTGGGAACTCGAGTATTTTTCCTGGACTCACCATAACGTCCTCCATCTTCTTCTTCTTTCTTTGCCTTAATCCCGCGGTGGGGGTGGGGGTTTTTGCGACCGGGAAGGAATAGAACAGGCCGGTCCGTCGCACGGTCTGCCGCCTGTTGAAAACATAGAAGGGACGAGTCTGATATGCAAAGAAAACAAGTACTGCCAGTCCCAGCTAGGGCAGCTCGTGGTCGCCATCCACGTACCCACAAGTTGTGAGCCCCTGAGCAACTTAAGGTTGTTCGGACAGTACATCGTAAGTCATAATAGAATCTAAATTTTTTTGTTAATAAAATTAAAAATTTGAATGCCAAAATTCCTTATTATAATTTAGTCGTGACCTATCATAGTTTATAAATGTATTAAAATAATAATTTAATTACAAAAAATAATAAATGAATGACTTTTGACTTGAGCAGTTTTTCACGTAATATAGATCTGGCAACATTTGCATTTATCAGGTGTTTATTTTAAATCTTAAAAGCCTTCAATTTTATTTTATTTAATATATTACAATGATTAATGCAAATCAGTTTAAACACAATGGACGATTTGCGAGAAAAAATATAGTAAAATGGAAAAACAAATGTAAGTGACAGCAAGAAAAGAGTATTATTTTATGCGAGGTTGCCAGACTGGTCTGAGTCTCATTTTTTAATATTGTCGACTGTCATTTATGAGAATTTTTCGACTTTCTTGTTAAAATATCTTTAAAAGATTTCGGCAGAAACTTTTGATTTTATGTTTAACGTATTCCTCGGAAGTGAATTGATAAAATGTAAGTTTTTTTGTTTTTGTACATGTTAGATTTCAATTTTTTAAAAATTAATTTCATGATAACCCTGCGTCAGATCTGCTTCGAAAAATTATTTTATACGTATGTGATAGTGATTAATAACATATTAAAAAAAAATTTGCTTTTAATCTAACAAAGTGCTTTAATGTCCGAACAACCTTAACGTCCTCCATAAGACTACAAAATTTCGGGAAGTTGGTTAAACACGGACACTCCGTTATTATATAGGCTATGCATAGATTCAAGTTTCGAAAAATAAAAATGAAAATGCACTAAAAATAATATTGTAATATAAATTCTCAGAGTAGTAGTCTATTATATAATAGAAAGTTTTCTCTCTATATTCGAACATGGAGTTTATTATCCTTTGGTCCTAAGGATAAATGATATTAATTCAAATATCTCCTTCTATATTTTAGTTGGAATTAAACCAAGAAGAAAGAGAGACAGAGAGCCTAAAAGCTAAAAGCTAAACGCTAACCAGGCGGGTACAAACCAAATGAGTTGGAAAAGAAATATTAAACAAAAAAAAAAAAAAATTATTACTAAAGTTTTATATTTGAATGAATAAAGAGATAACAAGTTTTGATATTAATTGCCAGTCTACTATTGTAGTTCTATAGAAATACTATCCGCGCCACACGCATTCAGCGGGTTTGCACATAAATGGAGAAATCGTAACTTCAATAACTCAAAAAGTTATAAGTATAATAAGCGCTACCTAATGCGCCAAGCCCGAGGGTCAATAATTAATTGTTAGTGCTTGAGTGAGCTTAAGGCGTAATAAGACCGAAGGTGTTACGCATGTTTTTCCCGATAAGAGGGCGTTGTGTGTCATAAAAAGTATGCCCAAAAATCAAAAATTTGCCAAGAGATGTCAGAATGGTAGCTAATAATATTTAATGCATTTGGTTGATTTTCATTGATCTTTTAACAATAAATACTTTATAAATGTTATTATATATTATGTATCTTTTATAAAAGCATAAATATTTATAAATATAGGCTATTAGGGGATCGTCTGTTAGACTAGCCTGCCATCTATTGCAAGAATGCTGAACTAATTTGACATTTGATTTTTAAATAAATCATCTAAGCTTATTTTAAAAGTTTCTTAATTAATATGTGATTAATAATAACAATAAATTCATTTTTAAATTTAAAAAAAATTAAAGATTATTGGGACAGATTGTTTTTTTGTATTTGCTTGATAACAAAAAAATTAATTACGATAAATTTTTAATAAATCATTAAAAAAATTATAACTCAATGTCCCAATATTCTCTTATGAATTAAAAAAAAAACCACATTGAAAAATTCCTTATAATAGTCTAGTTTTTTTAAAAGTTCGTTTAGACGTCGCCCCTGAACCCCCTTAATAAATTATTATTATTTTTTTTAAAATAAAATCTACCCTTGTACACATTAAAAAAGACCCCATAAAAATCCGTTCAGTAGTTTCAGAATAAGCGTTACAAAGGAAAAATTAAAATTAAATGTCACAATTATTTTTCTATAATTAATTATATTTTTAATAAATTTTAATTTAATTCATTTTTTTTTTTTGATTGGTATACAAAAGTAATACAATTAAATACTTGTTGTGAGCGAAAAATAAACTATACTTTGTTTAATTATTTATTTAAAATAAAAAGAGGGATTCCCATAATGAAAAAAAAGGGAAGGAGATGATATTAAAAAAAAAAAATTAATCATACAAATTTGTAATTCCACATCAAAACACAGACACAGACGCACACACAAACAGCCCTTTGATTAATCTCTTCAACATCAAAAGGATAAATGCAAATGCAAAATATACGATAGTTGAGAAAATGTAATTGCTTCGTAAACTATAACGACCTAAATATGAATCAATCACGGAATTTATTTATATTTCACCAACATTTATGCCTAGTTTATAAGACTTAATTTTAATTAGATAAAAGATTTTGAATTTTTAGATTAAAAAAAAAAATACCATAAAAATCCGTCAATTAGTTTCAGAGATTATGTGTGAATTAAAATTTAAATATTTAAATTAAAATATATTTTATTAGGCCTATAATCTCAATTAAAAAAATAAATTCGAGAAAAATAAATTTAATTTAATTTAATTTAATTTAATTGTTATATTTCTAAATCACACATAAACTCTGAAAATACTTAACGAATTTTTATGGGGGATTTTTTTCATGTATAATAGAATATTTTAGATTTATTTATTTAATAAAAAAAAAATCAACATTTTCTGGTATATAAGACCAAATTCTGGAAGAGCTTTTAAATATCAAGTTAGTAAGGTTTAATTTTAATTAAATAAAAGATTTTGAATTTTTCTAAAAACAAAAAAACACCACAAAAATTCTCTTAAAAAAAATTCATGAAAATAAGTCAAGTAGTTTCAGAGATCGTGCGTGTTTGAATTAAAAATTTAAATTTATATAAATTATTACTCCTAAATAAATAAATTATAATTTCAATTAAAGAAAAAATTAGAGAAAAATTAAATTTTAATATTTCAATTTTTAATTCACAGCATACACTCTGGAAATACTTAACGAAATTTTATGGGAGATTTTTTTTTTTAATTTTAGAATTTTAGATAAAATTTCATTTCAGAAAATAACCAACATTTTATGGGCACATGAGACCAAATGCCTTCTGCGAGCTGAAGTGGGACCAGCATTTTAATATCTAAGATTTTTTTTTTTTTAATTTTAGAATTTATTTATTATTTATTCAGATGTATTAAAGAGGACTTGGAATTTTTAGTTACTACCACAAAATTCTCCAAAAAAAAAAAAAAAAAAAAATTGTTCAATAGTTTCAGAGTTTGTGTGTGAATTAAAAATTTAAAAATAAATAATTATTCTTAAATATTTTATAAACTTAATTAAAGATAAAATGG